>JAJOOH010003036.1:0-29298 GCA_029582605.1 Solanum gracilifrons
CCCCACTTTACCCCCCCCCCCCCCCCTCTCTGTTTCTCTTTTTCGACTTTATGGATATTCTATTTTGCAAATTTGAAGACAAATGTTTTTTTTATTGTGGTGGGGTGAGGCCCACACCTTTTGTATTGATATTTGTGTTTATATTTGGGTTATTCTATTTAAATTGTTTTATCTACTTTTTGTGGATGTTTGAGTTTATGGCTCCCTTCTTGTTTTAATTATAAAATGATTTTGACCCATCCAAAAAAATTCAACCTTTTCGCAAATTTTCGCCACCCTTTGTATGCGCTTGAATGTGGCTGTTCATTAGCAAATTTGAGTCTTGGTCTCGATCAATGTCGTTGACTTGAATAGTGCTGACAATCGAACGAACATGAAGGTACGACTACGATGAGACTAAACGAAGTTGCATAGACAATATGTGAACTTTTTGCATCTCGTTGTGACTAGCCATGTATCAAATTGATTCTCTTGTGATGACCGTTCCACACAGGCAAAAGTGTTGAGTCTTGTGTTATGTAAGTGTCGATGCCTTGTGTGATAAGCTTACCTTGAACCATGCATGACAATACCTAGAATTTTCCCGTTAGTCCAGTCAATTCAGTAATGCTTTCTTTTGATATGATCTTAGGCAACTCTATAGAGTGTGAGCCAATTTTATATAAACTTTTCTTGTGACCGCCCTTGTGAGTGTGTGAACCTCTCTTGAACACCCCTTGAACCTTAACCTTCTTTGGAAGAAACTGGATGAAGACTATACCTATATAGCTCCAACTCCCTTAATCCTCATGATTATTGGTTTGATTGAAATAGCCAGCTTAGGCCAAAAACCTAAGTTAGGGGTGTGGTGAAAGAAAAATGAAAACTGAAGAAGTTCAAGGAAAGTCTCCTTTAACACATGCTGTTGGGAAAAAGAGAACCCCTCCATGTAAAAAAAAAGATAGAAAAAGAAAAAGAAAAGAAAAGAATGAAAAAGAAAGTTGTGGAATAAAAGCACAACAGAAAGGGGGTTTCCAACACACCCTGTAAAAGTGAAGAATAGGATGACTTATGAGCACTAAAGAGAAAGATGAAGGAGAAGGAAAGGAAGTTTTAAAGGCACCACAATTCATGAGGATCATAATCACTAAGCCGAAAAGACCATACCTCTGCACTAAGCCCCATTACAAGCCTTAAGAAGACTTTTTTGATCTCGAGAAAGCTGAAACAAATGTTGTCTGGAAAATAAGAAGAAACCTATGGGTGAAAGCATGCATTGTGTTGCTCTTTTTGAGAGTGAGTGTTGTATCTAATTCCCGAACTTTAAATTGATTATACCCTTGAGAGAAAATGGAATCATCATTTGTGTGAGGGAATTCGAATGCTTTTGTTGAGCTTGAACTTGCATTTGAAGCAAGTAATGCGAGCTTGAGAATCTTTGGTAATGGTGTGTCACAACTTGAAGCTTTGAGTAAACAATTGATCCTTGCATAAGTAATTTAACTCTTGTCGTGAACATTCATGATTGAGTTTTGTGTAGCACTGTTTGAGACATCCCTGTTGAACTGCTGAACTTGAGTTTTATTTGAGGACAAGCAAAAGTTTAAGTTGGGGGTGTTGATGAGTCCACAAATTGGACTCATATAGGGCTGTATTTTAAAAGAAATATTGTCCTTAAATGCTTATTTTATCTCAATATCTGATGAAAACTCTTAAGTTTCAGGTATTTGAAGTTTGAAGGAAAGCATGGACACTATGTCGCAAATAGGACAAAAAGGTTGAAAAGAATGAAGAAATGGAAGCACGAGGATCACCGAGTCCACTTGGCGGATCGCCAAAGAGGCCTACTTCCCCTTTTTTCCAGAGTGCTGAGCCTTGAAGTACAGCATCAAATCGGCAGAAGAAAGGACCAGTCGGCGCGTCACAGAGAAGTTCCGCGAAGCAGAAGCTCATCGCCCAATGGACCAAAGCACGACGATGCTGAAGGCTGTGAAATATGGCAATGAACACTACCAATGGGAGAATCGCCGAGTTGATCGGCGATTTCGACTAACACAACGAAGGATCCACTGCAACATAGATCTGAAAAACTATAAATACAAGTTAGAGTTGTAGTTTTAAGAGTAGAGCAATTTTTATAATTTTCATATAAAATAGTACTTTTTGATATTTTTACTCTAAGTTTGAAAGGGTTTTGAAGACTTCTAGAAGAAGAGTGGTTCATCTCTTTCAATTTTGAAGTGGGTCTCTTGGATTATTCACTCTTTGCCTAAATTGAGACTTAAATCTTCATACCCATTTGATTTCAACATCATTGAAGGTATAAATTTCTACTTCTTGATGTGTGGCTAAAAACCCCATTCTTGGGGTGTGATTTAGCGAATATGGGTTAAGATTGTTGTTGGGTCTTGCTTGCTGTTAGATTAGATGTAGTTTAATGGTGATTTCGTCTAGTAGTTGTGTTTAAATTTAACAAATTTGTAGTTGCAAATACAAGTTTATTTATATATTTTCGGCTTGCTCGAGAGAGAAGTCGTGAAACCAAGACTACTAGATTGATGGACTAAGGAGTGGGTCGACATGAGGTTCAACTCAAAAGAGTGAACCTTAGTCTCATATCCTAACACTCAGATCGAGAGAGTGAGTGGGGTAAGGCGTAGGCCGGTCTTCATGCGGCTAGTGGGTGTCCGAGAGGAACCCATTTGAAACGGGGTAAGTTGCTCGAGAGAGAACTTATTCCCACATAAAGCTTAGCCTAGTCACTATTACTCTATATATTTTCTATCGAAAGCATGTACCCAATAATTTAGATTAACCCGTATTCCGGTCACATCCCAAGAATCCCGCTCTCATTGCTTAGATTTCCTTGTTGATTTCACTAATTTTAGCTTACTTGTGACAAAACCCCCATTTGATATTTGACACTTTTGTGTCACCCCCTTAATTTACTATGTTTTTAATCATTAACTTCTTTAGCAACGACTAATTAGAATGAAATTCTAATTTTCTATTAATTTTCACCACCGCTTCCTTGGGACACGACCCAAACCCTTGGTTGAGTTATTATACTATTGCACGATCGTAGACACCCAAACTGTAAGACATGTCATTGATTATGTAAACATCAAAGCCTCATTGGAAATTCATCTATTTCTGCTATCAGGGTCTTCCAAGGGAAACAATGAAGTCAAGGCACAAAGACATTTAATGTCAGCGAACATGAACGATATTAGTATTAGTTCCTGGCGCGAAAACTCACCTTGATAATAGAATGACCCAAGAATAGATTCTTCAAAGCAGGCAAGGAACCAAAAAACTTGACAAGATTACATGTTCCTCTCTCCATAAAATCACAATTTACATCATCTACCACAATTAATTCAATAGGACCATGATTTACACCATCCGCCACAACTAATTCCATAGAACCATGATTTACATCATCCACCACAATTGAATCCACGGGACCATGATTCACATTATCCGCCATAATTGACACATCAGCAAGAAGTGGGGTACTCTTGAAACATATAGAAATTATTTTTCTTCCAAAGTTCATGAATTTTAGGTTAGGAGCATTAACTTGAAAATAGTTCAAAGGGTTTGAGATATCCATCTCCATGTCCTCAAGCAGTGGGCAATGAGATATTAATATCTCAAGATGTTTTTTAGAAATAGAAACATTAAACAAATGTAAGCGAAGAAGTTTAACAAATACTTGAAAGGTAGTTGGAAGATTGATTACACAATAGTGAAGTGTCAACTGTCTCATCTTTGAACTTGTGAAAACAGAAGAGGGCAAATTTGTACTTCTCTCCCTTAGGAAGTTCAAAAACGAGATAATCGATCTCGTTCCTTGACAAGAAAAAGATCAAGTTGTCAACCTCAGGGAAGTATTTTGATTTCGGAATGGAGATTCTACACTCACTAATTGGTCCTTGCTAAGTGAAAATAGATGAAGGAGACTCCTACCAAGCTTAACTCTAACTCCACGGGTTGATAGATCTTTCCAGAGTGATTCATCAAGAGTAAGTTTTGGAACCTTGGCCCAGTCAAACCTCCATTTTCTCGACAAAATACTGGTCCTAATAGTATCTCGCATAGGCAAACGTGTAAGAATAGCATCAATTGTATTGTTAGGAAGATTGCTGATTCGATCACAAGTTCTTCTGCTTGACACTTCTTCCGTCATTTTAGGCATGGATATAGGAATCTGGATACACACAAGAAATAAACCATGCTGTAAAAACATGAGAAATAATACCATTTAAGAAGACTAACACTTATAATGATATACAAATATAGAATAACTAAAAATTTCTAAACATACAGTTCTATCACTAAAAATTCTATACGTCAAATCCCCTCTCAAATGTGATGCCTTAGTCCTCAAAAGGCACAATCAATCATCAAAGTACCAAACAAAAAGTGAGGTCTCATCTGTTTTCATTAAGATTAAGACGTCTGAATCTGAATGCATATCTGAGTGATTACTATCTTTTCTCTAAATATGTTTGACTGATTAAGACTGTTTGTTATTTAACATCTGAATATATAATTTTTATTAATCTGTAAATACAGTAAATATTGTAATTCAAATAAAATACTAGTAGTTAAATATTACATTAACAAAATATTTAAAAAAAACATCAGTCTTTGATAAACGTTATGATATTTAAATTATAAATTAATATTTTAAATTTAATAAATATAAAATATAAAAAAAATGGACTATGTATAAATATTATAATAATAAAAGTAATTGTTAGAAAATAATGTAGTCATTTTTTATTACAAAAACACATATTTATGAAGTTGTTTTGCACTTTAGTCAAATAAAAATTAACAAGAAATTTTAACATTTCTAGATAAACAAGCCGTAATAACAAAAATTAAAAATTTAAGGAAAATAATTTGGATAATTAATAAAATTGGAGAATAAGAGAGAATTGAATATTTTTTGAAGAAAAAAAAATATGAAACACGGTTTTTTTTTCAAAAAAAACAAAGTGTCTTTAAAAGGGTCTGAATGAGAATAAGACTATGTTCCAGATCTATTTCATTTAAACCCTTTCAGACCCATTAAGAGATTTTAAAGTAAAAAAAACGAACACACTTAATGGTCTAATGACTGAACCATTCAGAGTCAGACCTCCATTAAGTGCAAACAAATGAGGCCGAAATATTCTATCACTAATACACACAAAGTATCACTTTTAAACAAGTTTACATACTGATTAGAGAGAGAGAGAAAGTAAAGTAAAAAATACCAATTTTGATGGTATAAATGATGGATTTCTAAAGAGAACAAACATCGAGCAAGTTTGTCAACATTTATAGACTTTCTGCTCATTTGCTTTAGGAAGTGTTAAATATAATATTGAATTATTTCGAGTGATTCATTTTAGGAAAAATGTTAAATATGCATGTTAGTTATTTCAAATGGATCATTTTAGGAGAAAATGTTATATATAACATTGAATTATTTGAAATGATTCATTCTAGTGACAAATAAGGTTACAATCTGCTCACCACTTGGAGATGAAGACTTGCCTCCACTGAAGAGCAGAGAATCTTTGTCTTTCTGTGCGTCTTTCTTGTCTTATGAAGAGCCCTTTATATAGGAGTGAGCTAGGGTTTCGGGGTATTTTGGGCTCCAAATAACTTTAGAGGACCTTGGTCTTGCGAAACATGAATTGAGCTCGTTTTATCATACGGACTGGCCCAAATGTAAGTTGGACTTTATTTAAGTCATTTAATTTAATTTAAATATTAATCCAACTTTATTACCAATAATTTAATTTGGTTAGCATATCATGAATTTAAGATTTATATAAAATTTAATTGTATTTATCCATAAAACTTCACTATATACAAGACTTGAAGTATTTGTGAAACCTTTAAAAACAAGACTTGAAGTATTTGTGAAACAAATATATTTTTTATGTAGTTGATCTTTCACAAAACATTTGAAACTTCATAAGAAGCGACTATGTTGATATGTTAAAATTATCCAAAATTAAAACATACCAGAGTTTTCTAACAACTGTCTCTAATTTGCAAGAGATCTATTAGTTGACTTTCGGTCATTTGCCAACTCATTTTTGTTTTGAAGTGTTTCTAGCTCATGGATAATTATAGCATGATATTTCTATCATTTAATAAATTTTTTCGGATTCTCTACTACAAGTTGACTGTCAATTCTAAGAGAATGAATTGCACCTACAAGCTTGATCCGGTGATATGAAGCTCGTAACTTCAGCACAAGTATTTGACAATGCGTTCCTTGATGTTGAATGCTCTTACAATAGGTCCTCCTCAAATTTTGCTTGATCACTTGAACAAAATGTAATAAATTCAAATCCTCATTACGCAAGCCTAGACTTATTAGGACAGTTTTTCATAGATATATAGGAATTCTTTTTCAAAATTCAAATCCTCATTATGCAAGCCTAGCCTTATCATAAATTTGTTCATATGAGAACTTACCATGATTTAATTTCAACTATAATCTTTTCATCAAATTGACTATTGCTCGAGGTGATGCCCTCTGAAATGAGTTATGGCCCAGTATTAGTATCTCAACTAATGTTTGAGGAGATTCATGCACTATGTAATACGGCGAGATCAACATTTTTTCCTAAATTGATTGAGTAGAGAATAAAGCGTAGGATTACTACATTCTCTATATTTGTTGTATTTTCTGTTTGTTCTTCTATAATTGCACACCATATATGCGTTTATAAAGAAATTATTATAAGGGATAACCGATTATAATAATGGGTCTTAAAGCACTCTTTGTGAGTGAGCTCAATCTGTCTTATATCTCCCGCTCAAATATTGTCTCAACCTGATATTACCCATTAGTCGTAACACGATGCTTATAGGCTCAAGTGCCCTCAAGCTAACCGATGATCTGACATGACACTAAAATTTGTATTACAACTGAAAGTTTTTTGGGTAGAAGCTAATACTGAGTAAATCCAAAACAACTTAATAGTCAAAATATATAGAATTTGTTTGAACAAACCATAAAGCAAAAACTATTGTCTGGAAGCCTCTACTAAGAGGAGTTGCTGGGACAAGTCCCCCACTAACTCTAATTGTCTATTCCTAAAAGACTAAAATAAAGAAATAACAATAGTCATGTCCTTGAAAGATGAGGACTCGCAAACTCTATTGTTGAGATGATCATGTCTAAACCTATATTATAAAATAATATAACACAAAGAGTATGCAGTCAATACTTTGAATGTACTTAGTATGTGAGATATACACAATAATCTAATAACATAAGCTGAACATGATAAATCTGAGACGCTAAACTTAATATATAGAACTAAAAATAAATGAGTTGATGCAATGATTAAATAATAAACATGTAACTAATCAACATTGTACCAAGTAAACTGAAATACAAGGTCATGCAATATCTGAGATTGAACTATGAGAGATACTACTAACCGACATACTCTGTCTAGGCTAAACAGAGTCCAACATGCACCCCAGTCATGGGAGGGCGCTCTAGACCTTGCACGAACATTGTCTAACGTAGATTCACTAAGTTAATGTTCATAAAGGACTAAGGTGTCAGAAGAGGGCAATTTGCACTTCTCCCTCTTAGGAAGTTCAAGAACAAGATACTCGA
This sequence comes from Solanum gracilifrons, assembly GCA_029582605.1. Classification (NCBI taxonomy): domain Eukaryota; kingdom Viridiplantae; phylum Streptophyta; class Magnoliopsida; order Solanales; family Solanaceae; genus Solanum; species Solanum gracilifrons. The sequence goes on from JAJOOH010003036.1 coordinate 7,628, forward strand.
TCTTATTTCTTGACAGGTAAAAGATCAAGTTGTCAACCTCACGGAAGTACTTTGTCTACCGTAGATTCACTAAGTTGATGTTCATTGTCTAACGTAGATTCTCATAAAGTGATGCCTCACATCTATGTGCTTTGTCCTCTTATGTTGAATAGGGTTCTTGGCCATGTTCATTGCACTAGTGTTATCACAAATCGAAGGGATAGTGTCTGTAAGAACTCCAAAGTCTTCCAGTTGTTGTTTGATCCATAGTAGATGTGCACAGCAGGATGCAGCAGTCACATATTCTGCTTCAGTTGTAGACAGTGCCACTGAGTTTTGCTTTTTAGTCCTCCATGAGATCAGTGATGATCCTAGAAAGTGTGCCATGCTTGATGTGCTCTATCAATCAACAAGAAAACCTGTATAATCAGCATCAGTATAACCAATAAGATCAAAGGAGTCACCAGTGGGATAGAAGAGGACCAGGTCTTGTGTGCCTTTCAAGTATCTCAAAACTCGCTTGGCTGTCTTCAAGTGTGATTCCTTTGGTGCTGATTGAAACCTTGCACACATCCCTACACTGAAGACTATGTCAGGTCTGCTAGCAGTGAGATACATAAGTGACCCAATAATTCCCCTGTACATGGTTTGATTGACCTCAATTCCATCTCCATCCAAGTCGAGTTTCACACTTGTGCTCATAGGAGTATCCAGAAATTTTGCCTCTAGTAGATTGAACTTTTTGAGCAATTCCTTTATATACTTCTCTTGACATATAGAAGTGCCTTGAGAAGATTGATTGATTTGAAATCCCAAGAAGAATGTAAGCTCCCTCATCATGCTTATTTCTAATTTGTTGCTCATTAACTCAGAAAACTCTTTGCTCAGCGAATCTGAAGCAGCTCCAAAGATGATGTCATCTACTTATACTTGCACAATCAACAACTCTTTACCTCTGGATTTTAGGAACAAGGTATTATCAATTTTACCGCTTTTGAACCCATTTACAAGGACAAACTTCGACAGATGTTCATACCAAGCTCTAGGAGCTTGCTTAAAACCATATAAGGCTTTGTCCATCCTTAGCACATGATTTGGCAGTTCTGTACCTTCAAAGCCTGGAGGTTGTTTGACATACACTTCTTCTTTCAAATTTCCATTCAAGAATGAACTCTTGACATCCATTTGAAATAGCTTGAATTCCTTATGGGCAGCAAAGGGTATCAAGATTCTAATAGCTTTCATTCTGGCTACAGGAGCAAAAGTCTTTTCATAGTCAATCCCCTCTTCTTGGTTGTACCCCTGCACCACAAGTCTTGACTTGTTTCTTGTAATGGTCCCATGCTCATCAAGTTTATTTCTGAAGACCCATCTTGTCCCAATAATGGTTCTATTTAGAGGTCTGGGGACCAGGTGCCAAACTTTGCTCCTCTCAAACTGATAGAGCTCTTCTTGCATTGAAGTTACCCAATCTGCATCTTGTAAGGCTTCTTTGATATTCTTAGGCTCAATGGAAGATATGAAGGTTGAATATGCAACTAGATTTCTTGTTCTGGATCTAGTTTGTATTCCCGAGTCAAGTGGAGAGATGAGATTGTCCAGTGGATGTTAGGATTGATGTTTCCATCAGGACTTTCTAGGAATCTCTTCTTCCACATAAGCATCAGATTCACCTTCATCATCTTCTGGATTTTGAGATAATACCTGAACCTGAGGGACCAGGTTCTCATGTGTGTTCTGCACCACTTTCCTTTGCAACCTGTATGTTTCCAGGATTTTGAATTGTCGTGTCCTGTTTTCTCCTGATCAGCTCCTCCAACTCATGGTCTTCTTTGTTCTTATCATTTTTCTCAGATTCATCAAATATCACATGCATGCTCTCTTCAACACATAGTGTTCTTTTGTTAAAAACTCTATAGGCCTTGCTGGTAGAAGAATACCCGACGGACACCCCGTTATCACTCCTCGCATCAAACTTGCTGAGGTCATCCTTTCCATTGTTCAGTACAAAACATTTGCACCCAAAAGGCTTAAGATGAGGAAGTGAAGGTTTTATGTCATTCAACAATTCATAAGGTGTTTTCTTGATCACTGACCTGATAAGACACATATTTGTAACATATCATGTTGTGTTGATTACTTCTGCCCAAAAATTCATTGCAACCCCTGAGTCAATCAGCATAGTTCTTGCAATATCCACCAATGTTCTGTTCTTCCATTCAATAACTCCATTTTGTTGAGGAGTTCTTGGTATAGAGAATTTGTGACTGATTCCATTTTCAGCACAAAAGCCTTCAATTTGAGAGTTCTCAAACTCTGTGCCATGGTCATATCTGATGCTAACAATCTTGCAGTTTACCTTAAGTTGAATAGCTTTGGCAAATGTGATAAGAAGTCTAGTTGTCTCATCCTTAGTCAGTAGAAACATGTTCTATGTGAACCTGGAGAAGTAATCAACAACTACAAGAATATACTTCTTACCTCCTCTGCTTTGAATTCTGACTGGTCCACATAGATCAATGTTTTGAAGCTCTAGAGGTCTAGTTGTGCTCACGCCTTTCTTGGCTTTGAAGGATGATCTTGTTTGTTTCCCTTTTTCACAGCATCACAGACTTTATCATTTGAGAACTTCAGCTTTGGCAATCCACGAACCAGGTCCCCTGCAACAAGTTTGTTCAACAAAGAAGTACTTACATGACCCAATCACCGGGTGCCATAGATTTGCATCATCAGTTTGAGCTCTCAGGCATGAAAGGTTGTCCCCTTCAATAGACTCAACATCTGCAACATACATATTTTTGACTCTTTTGGCAGACATAACAACCTTTTTAGTTGCACAGTTTGTAACCAGACATCTATCAGACATGAACTTGACTTCATTTCCCTTGACGCAGATTTGAGACACACTCAAGAGATTGTATTTCAAACCATCCACATAGTGTACATTGTCTATGGAATGATCAGTTGTTCTTCCTATCTTGCCAATACCAAGTATAGAACCCTTCTTTCCACCACCACCTTGGTGTGCTTCCAAAGAGAGGAAGTTTAGAGTGTCTCCAGTCATGTGCCTTGAGCATCCACTATCCATGTACCAGCATTGACTGCTTCCTCTCTTCTGCACAAGAATCACTTATTAGACTTAGGAACCCACTTCAAATGGAGTTCCCAAAAACGGTCAAGAGGCTTAATGAGAAACCTTCCTGTCCATGGGGGTAAAGTGTTCTTGCTAAAGTGGTAACCGAGACCAGGTACCCTTTTCTTTTTCTTAGAAACCCTTTTTAATTTAAGAAACCTCTCTTGCCTTTCTTTTACTCCTCTCAAAATCTCACAATTTTCTTTTAGATGACCATTTTTTCCAGTGGGTACACAAAAGATTGTTAGAGACAGACACATACTTGCTATGAGGATTGTAGGGAGGCTCTATCTGTCTACAACCTAATCCTTTTCTGTTGTTAAACTTCTGATTTGCTAAGTTAGAGAGTATCTTAGACGAGTCAGTCCATTTGAAGGAGTGGTTCAACTCTTCTTTGATCTTACACAGATCCTTCACTAGTTGAGAGTTCCTTTCCAGGGAGACAACTAACTTAGACTCAGAGGTCTTAAGTTCCTCTTCTAGTTCAACCTCAAAGTTACTGAGTTTTTGCGTCCAACCCTTAGAGATACCAGGTTCCTCGTTGGGTTCCAGACTATCGGTGTCAAGGATACCTATCCTAACACTCATTTCAGATATTTGAGAGTTGAGAGCTGAGTTTTCATCCTCACACAATCTCAGCATTTCACTCATCGTCAAATTTTTAGAAGTTAGTTCATCAACTGAGTTAATTAATAGAGCAGCAAGTTTTCTCAATCTATTAATGGAAAGAGTATCTAGATCATCCTTGAGATCAAAAAGAGTTACATCATTTAGATCCTCTTCATCGTCAGATTTTGCCATTAGTGAGAATATGGAGTTGTAGACAGTTTCATCATCTTCTACAGCCATCATCGAGACATCTTCTGGACCATATGCCTCTTCCTCGGACTCGCTAGATGCATTTCCCCACACAACCAAAGCTTTCTTCACCAGTTGATCAGCATGATCTTTCCTCTTGGCATAGTCTAGGACCTGGTCCCTTCTACGAGGTTTTAAGTCCTGAGTTTCCTGCTTCTGACTGGGGCAGTCCCTCATAAAATTACCAGGTTTGCCACATTTATGACAGAGATCATTTGTAGTAGCTTCTCTATTAGTCGAGGCTTTCTTTTGAAAGCCTCCATGCTTCTTGATAATCTTCTAAAACCATCTAGTGACATATGCCATTTCATCCTCCTTCTCGGTCACATCGTTTTGAGATGTTTCCGAAGCAACTGATTTCTCCTTCTTTCCCTCCTTATTGTTTGTCCCATGTTACTTGTTCAGCTCATAAGTTTGGAGATTTCCAATCAGTTCATCCATGGCAAGCGTTTTTAGATCCTTTGCTTCAGTTATAGTATTCACTATGCTTTCCCATGACTTGGTAAGCACTTTGAGAATCTTCCAAACTTGTTTGCTTAAAGGAATAGGTTCACTAAGGCAACTCAGGTCGTTGGTTATAGAGGTGAATCTTGAGTTCATCTCAAAGATGGTCTCACCTACCTTCATACAGAAGTTCTCATACTGAGTCGTAAGCATATCGACCTTAGACTCATTCACTTGTGTTGTTCCCTCATGGGCTGTTTGGAGACAATCCCATATCTCATTGGCTGTCTCATAGGTAGAGATTCGATTGTACTCGTCTAAGCCGATTTCACATACCAGAATCTGCTTTGCTTTATAGTTCTTCTCTATCTTCTTCCTGTCTATTTCATTGTACTCCTTTCTGGTTTTGATGACCGTTGTAGTGAACTCTCCATCTTTCACTTCCTTTGTAGGAACGTACGGTCCATCAAGAATCACATCCCATATTTCAGTGTCTTCAGCATTGATGTAATCATGCATGCGATTCTTTCACCACCCATAGTATTGTCCATTGAAGCGGGGTGGTCTGGTAGATGACTGACATTCATCCATGTTGGGTGGAACAGCTATTCCTTCAAGATCTTTTCTTTTATTAGTGTTACCCAAATCGAAAAGTCATGCTCTGATACCACTTGTTGGAGTGTATGAATCCAGTAGTTATGATAGGACTAGGTCCTTAGCACGATTACAATAATAGAAAGTAAATAAATGTTGAATGGTAAAGATTGTACGCACAACTTTACGTGGAAACCTCCTTACTTAAGGGAGTAAAACCATGACCTGTCTTACGAGAATTTTCAAACTGCTTTCACTAGAACTTCACAAGCAAAAGTAAAATAGTTTACAATATGAGATTAACTTGCTAATCTCCAAAGTAAGTAATACCACCTATTACTTAAATGAGCCTAAGCAGATACAACACTGCACACGATACTAATCCTGACTTATTAATATAGACTTTGACGTAAGACACTAAGTTACTCACAACTAAGTTCTTACAATGATTCTTACAAGCTTGAAACGTTTCTATCACAAACGAAACTATTCCTACAATATAACCACGATTACAAGCAATCAAAGTAAAAGCTGGTACATGAAGCAATAACGCAATCTATCTGGTCCCTACTGTTTTGAAGCTTGAATATCTCTCTTTGTATGAATGAGTTGTGTGTTGTATTTGGTCTTGAATATATCAAACATCAAGAGTTAATACCCTTTGGACAAACAACCTCGTCGCTTCTGGTTGGTGTAGTACACTGGCGACTTCACCAACTTTCTGACGCAGACAACTTTCCAGTTGTACAGCATATGACCCTGGATGAGCATACTCTGTAGAGGACCGCGTCCATGCACTTGAGAGGAGAACGTCAAAACATCTGAGAGCATCAATACTTATCATCTGGGGAAACGCATCAACTCTATAGCAACATTCAATTCTTCTTTGGAACTAGAAGCGTTTTTCGGCCTAATGCTCATCCTTGACAAAGATGGAGCATGAGCAAACAGTAACTTTACGAAAGATAGTACAGCTTTTGAATGTCTAAAAAAATGGATGGAAGCATCTTCAAGCTTGTTGAGTGTTTGGTCCAAACATGATGGTGCATCTAGATATTTCATAACTACTTCATTAGGGTCACCACCATAAGCATTGTCCTAATGGTATACAATGTGATATTTGAAATGCTTTCTCATTATTGTATTATAAATATTCTCCCATATTTATACATACAGATCACGTAAGAGTCCTAGACCAAGTCATGTACAGATAATAGCAATCCTACTCAAACTAAGTCATAAATAAATAAAACCTATTTGTATTAGACAATTAAGTGCTATCCTTCTTCATTCCCCCTCAAGTTGAGCAGGGGTCTGGACCACCATCAACTTGGATTTCAACGCAAGAAATAGTGACTTGGACAATGGCTTCGTCAATAGATTTGCAACTTGATCATGAGAGCTGACATACCGAACTGAAAGAGTCTTAGCACGGACCTTATCTCGAACAAAATGAAAATCAATCTCCATGTGATTCGTACGAGAATGGAAAATGGGATTGGTTGTTAAGTAAGTAGCACTCAAATTGTCACACCAAAGAATGGGAATAGAAGAGGTAAAGCGGCCAATTTCTCGGAGCAAAAACTCCACCCATGTGATTTCTGACGTTGTGGCAGCTAGTGCTCTATACTCTGCCTCGGTGCTTGATCGAGCTACCACATTTTTCTTTCGTGATGACCACGATATCAAGTGATTACCCACGTATATGGCCAAACCAGTGGTGGACTTCCTGTCATCTACATCACCTCCCCCCAACCGGAATCTGTATAGCCATGAAGTAATGTAGTAGATCATTGAGAAAAGAACAGGCCATGGGGTACAAAACCTTTGATATATCGCAACATACGTTTCACAGCGACCCAATGAATATCCATAGGACAATGCATGAATTGGGAAACTCTATTCACTACATACACTAAATTCGGACGCGTGAAGGTCAAGTATTGCAGCCCACCAACTATACTACGATACAATGTTGGATCATTGAATGGAACACCACCAGATGATGAAAGTTTAGAAGATGGGTAAATGGGAGTGTTAACAGGGCTACAAGACTCCATCTGTGCCTAATGAAGGAGCTCCTCAACATATTTCTTTGGAGATAAAAATAACCCTTGATTGGTCCTAGATGCTGCAATTCCTAAAAAGTAGGAAAGAGTCCCCAAATCAGCTACTGCAAATTGTGATTGGAGTTGCGTACCCAAAGACTGAATACAAGTAGTGTTATTACCGAGCACCAAAATATCATCCACATTTATTAGACAAAAAAAATTGTCACTTGGAGTAGACATATAGAACAAAGAAGTATTTGTCTTAGAACTCGAGAATCCTAGTGAAGTGAGAGCATCAGCGAGTCTTTTATTCCACATACGAGGAGCTTGTGTAAGGCCATATAAAGACCGTTTGAGAAGACACACATGATCTGCACGAGAGGAATCTACGAAACCAGGAGGTTGCGACATATAAGCAACTTCATCCAAGTTATCGTGAAGAAAAGCATTGGAGATGTCCAACTGTGTAATATGCCAACAATTAGTCACAACCAAGGATAACAACAACCGGATTGTGGATGGCTTAACGACGGGACTAAATGTATCAACAAAATCAATACCAGGTCGCTGGTGATACCCTTTGGCGACAAGTCGTACCTTGTAATGATCTAAAGAACCATCAACATTCAACTTTGTCTTAAACACCTATCGACAACCAATGATGTTTTGAGTTGGGGAGGGAGGAACAAGCTGCCAGGTTCCATTGTGTATTAATGCATTGTATTCGTCATCCATAGCACGACGACAATGATCATGCTTAACTCCCTGAGAATAGCAAGATGGTTCCTCAAATGTCGGAGTAAAAGCAGGCATAGAGAATAGTTGCTTAGGCTTTAGGGAACCAGTTTGAGCTCGAATGGCCATACGTTGAGCAGGTGGTGAATGTGGCACCGCAAGTGGTGGTTCCATTGGTATTTTCGGTAAAATTGAAGTTGGGAGTGGGGAGGACATCTGGGAAACAGGAAGCTCGGTTACTAGAGAGGGGAGAGACTGATCTGGTTGACAGTGATTTCAAAAGGACTCTGGGAAGGGTTAGAAAGAAAATTATTTAGAGATGGAGGTATCGTAGGAGAAAGAGGAATGTCTAGCGTGAGATGATCTGGAGGAGTATTGGTTGATTTTGTGCACACCAAAGCATCCTACGAAGAAAATGGAAACACAGATTCATGAAAGACTACATGACGTGAGACAAAAAATTTGAGGAAATAGGATCAAAGCATTTATATCCTTTATGAATTTTACTGTATACTAAGAACACACATGGTTTATATCGAGGTACTAATTTGTCCTTGGTGTAGGGACGAAGCCAAGGGAAACAGATACAGCTAAAAACACGCAATAGAGAATAATCTGGATCTTTTTTAAAAAGTGCATGAAATGGTGATCGATTTTTCAACCGTGGTGTGGGTAATCTATTAATAGTATATACGGCAATTTCAAATGCATTTGTCCAAAAATGAGAAGGAACATTGGCATGATGTAATAATGCTCAACCAGTTTTGACAACATGCCTATGTTTACGTTCTTCACAACCATTTTGTTCAGGAGTATAAGGACAAGAAATACATTATGTAATTCCATTATCACGTAAATAATTGGTCAAGGCTTGAAACTCCCCTTCCCAATCAAATTGAAAACATTTAATTACGCGACCAAAGAATTTTTCAACAAGAGTGCGAAATTGAATAAAAACATAAAGGACTTCAGATTTAAAGTGAAGAAAATAGATCCAAATGTATTTACTAAAATGATCAAAAAAGATCACATAATAACGATAAACATCATTAGAAACAACTGGGGCAAGTCCCCAAATATCGGAACAAATTAAATCAAGTGGACTAGAAGCCTAAAAACTAGATTCACTAAAACAAACCTTATGACTTTTGCTAATAGCACAAGTAGTGCATACACTTGGAGATTTACTAGACTGAAAAACAATAGATGGTAATGCTTGACAAACAGTAGGGTAAGATGCATGAGCCAGACGAGCATACCAAACACCAACAGAAGTTGCAAAGGAAGACGGAGATGGTAGTTTTGTGACAGGAAGCGTGTATAGTCCTCTGTTAGTCCACCCTTTATGCAGTGGTACCCTCGTTACCAAATCCTTAATAAAAAAAATGGTTAGGAAAGAATTTAATAGGAACATTGTTAGATTTAGTAAAGGAACTAATAGAAACTAAATTTTGAGTAGCAGTAGGTACATGAAGAATATCTTCATGTTTGAATTTTTTGTCTGAAGCAACAATAGATCTTGCACCTATATGAGAGATTAGGAGTTTTGAGTCATTACCTAGAGTTACTTCCTTGGTACCTTGATATTCAGAGTGAATGCCAAGGTTATCTAGATCAGAAGTTAGATGATGTATGGTGCCACTATCCATCAATTAATTTTGGGTAGGTACATGCTGGGTATTTGCTATGTTGGAGACAGTTCGTCAGGAAACCCGAGTGCCATTAGATGTCTTGGGCGATGGGAAAACTCATGCGATATGGCCTTTTCCCTCACAGTTGTGACAAATAATTGTTGATACATCGAAGGTTTAAGATAGGATGTTGGAGGATTGAGAGGTGTTCGAGAAACCACGTTGTTGAGCCATCTGAGAAAAACCATGATTTGTAGAATGTTCGCGTCCCCTGTTACCTCTACCTCTACCACAACCACGATTAGGGGGAAAGGAACTTTGAATATAGTGTGTCGTGGGCGCTATCACATTAAGAGTCTCATCTCTCTTTAATTGTCGTTCTTCATTCAATAACAATCCATATAAAGCATCAAACGAGATATCCTCTTGGCGCGATTCAAGTGATCTTGTAAAGGAACAATAGGCTAGTCCCAATCCAGCAAGAACAAACTCAACTAAACCATCATTTGTAACCGAATGTTGCAATGCATCCAACTTGTCCACAATTCCTTTTGCCTTTTGCACATAGGACTCAATACTAGTATTGTCTCTCTCCAATGTGTATAGTTGTGTTTTCAACTCACGAATTTGAGGTTTCGAACCTGAAGCATAAGCAGCAACCAATTTATTCCAAGTTGTTTGGGCCGTCTCAGCACCAACTAGTTGGGGTAATATTTCTTCGGATACCGAAGCAACGATCCAACTTAACACAACACTACTATAAAATGAACTTTAGCGACAATTATTTTGCGGCAATAAGCTAATTGCCACTAATATATTCACGCGAGGCAAAATATCAATGTCTAATATGTAATGGCCAGTAATAAGTATATATTTAGTAGCAATTAGAAAGAATAGATGCAAAAAAAAGTATTATTTTTTTCTAAAAATAAAAACTCTCACCTTTCCTTATGTTTTTTCAAGTCGCGCCTTTCTCTAAATTCCAAAGAAAAAGGTTTTCCTAAGCTCTAAGGAAAACATTAATAACCAAAAAAGCTCTTCTACACGATTAAGAAAAATAGAAGTACTAAAAAGATCTCCCATACACATAAGGATTCCCAAACCTAATTCATCAGATTGGCATGTCCAGCAGCATATATTACTCTCACAAAAACGATGTTCATCAACATATTTTTCTTTCACAACAGCAACATCCAGCAACAACAAGCTTTTCAGAATTTTCCAGGTTTGTAAATCACTCTTCTCCACTCCTCCGTTTCTATCACATTCTATTATCTTTGTTTCTCTGTAGATCTTCATTGAGAATTCAACCCTGTAACTTGTTTTGTACCATGTTCATAAATCAATATTTAGCCATTAGTTTGGAAGAAAACAGAAAATATACTTGAAAAACTAATCTGTTTTTAGGCATTAATTGTGATTTCCAAGTGATTTGAGATTCGTAAAAGTATGTTTCTTTTCTGTGTTTGTGATCTCTTGTTGCTTTCGGTTTGATTGCAATTGATTGAATCGCTTCCTCTGCTAATATACATTAAGGCGTGTGGTTGTTATGTTAAGGTGTGTGGTTGTTAATATATTAAGGCGCGTGGCTGTTAATAGAGCTGTAACTTATGATCATTGAAAAGCTCTATTGTGATTACGAGAACTAGTACAAGAAAAGAGTTGTTTCGTTTTGACTACGACTTGAGATCTCTTCTTTGAAATTTTCAAGTTTAGCAATTATATAGACCCTTTGTTGTTGAGATTCATGTTTTTACAACATTTTTGTTTTCATTCCATGATCTCGATGTTATTTAGATTCATTTTAAATACTTAAAATCTTGATTATAAATTGCTGAAAACATCAGCCATAAGAATTTTATTTTAGGTGGATGTGAATTAGTCAGTCAGTTTGTTTTACGATATCTCTTTACATTAATGATACATTGTAACGCTGAAACTAATGTTAATATTTCTTGAACTGCTGCATTCTAGTTTATCAGTTAAATTTTTCGTTGAACTCTCTCAACTATAAACACTTTAACCGTATGTAATGATAAAGTATTAGTAACTTAGACTTTGATGATTTTAGTTATTTTAAATAATCTTCCTTTAACCACTCAACCTCGACCAGTTACTGCTTTGTCTTCCTTTTGCTCTGTTTTCTAGTAGTTTAGTTTTTGTCCTTGAATGTTTTATTTAACACATTTGTCATTCGTTTAGTTTTCTGTTTTAGATGCTTACTAGAATATGTGTTTTTTGGCCAAAAAATGTGAAACATTACCATAACAACAAATGAAAGAGTACAACTAAGAAAATCTATAATGTGGATACCAAATATCTGACAACAGATTAGTAGACCTGCTTACAGATTCTTGAAATAAATAAATATATTTACTCCTATGCCTTGTAATTTGTACAGTCATTACTCTTTCACTGATAATGAGTTTAACCTGCTGGACTACAAACATACTGTTATGTTCCCTTCCTGAATGTGTTCTGATGGCAAGTCAGCCACGTGTAGTAGATTACAGCTTGGTATGTTGCAACAATCACTTCTTTTATTCCTCTTGTTCAGACTTTATTCTTAATCAACATAAGCATCACATTAACCCCATACTCATGTAGTATAGAGGTATGGAAATCTTTTATAATATCCCCTCAAAAGGGGGGAAACTTTAAAGGAACAACCAAGCAGTTGCTAAACACAGGATATACGAGTACTTGAATCCATCATAAACAAATTAAAAGGAGATCCAAGTAAGAAAATACTAGAGTAGGCCAGTCTAATGATGTAACGGTTTTTTGTGACATTAGGATCTTCATCAGTATCAGCCATGCCAAAAGTATGCTTCACTTGAGTCTTTTCTTTAACCGACTCCATTATTTCTGAAGCCTTCTCTTTTGTAGCCTGGGCCGCTTCATTAGAAAACTCCTTAATGGCCTGAATTGCTACGGTTGTCTTATCTTTAGTTGCCTAAGCTGCTCAAGGGGCCTTATACTTTAAAGTAATGAGCTGCTCCGCTCGTCTTATCCTTAATTTTCTGGGCTGCTCAACTACATAAAATGCAGTTAGTATCTCCTGTCCCGAAACCCAAAAATTTGCAATCTATCTTTAATAAGTAATCTACCCCACACAACAAGCTATTTAACGAATATAAGTTTAGGAACTTTGATTATGATCCATAATAGATTAGTTAATTCCAAGTTAGATTCACTACATTAGACTTTTATATCCGAAAGACATTTAGTACACTCAGTTCCCTGATACACAGTAGCGATTAATAAGAATGTATTTTTTACCATATTAAAAATGAACATATAACATGATGATCACTATTAATTAAAATTTAATGTGAATTTCAATTGTTAAATGATATCTTTGAGAAAAGAAATTACAAACTAATAAAATGGATGTTTTATCTAAAATACATTTTTGATTAATTTTCTCCCTTTCTTACTAGAGTATTTTCAGCTCCTACAATAATTGCAGAAAATAAAATCATATCTTGAATGTCATGGACAATTCTAGAAATAAAAGATGGATATCTTTTGATAGATTTAGTAAAGAATACTTGGATGGAGTAGAAGATTTTTTAAACCATGCATTTTCTAAATAACAAGCAGCAGAGAAAATATCATGTCCTTATATCCAATGTGTACTTATTCATCAAGTAAATCGAGCAACGACTTATGATCATCTTGTTGTTAATGGTATTATGTCATCATATGACAACTGGTTTTGTCACGGAGAGTCTCTAGAGGGATCAAACAATACTGAAGTAAATAATCAGAAGCATGCAACTGTAAAAGGTGATGATATGAGAGGAATGATACATGATGCCTTGGGAGGTTGTGCAGAGTTCATAGATAGTGACATCAATGAAAGAGGTGAGATGGAGCCAAACCTACAAGAAAATGTTGATTATGCATCTAAAAAGCAACCTCATCCAGAGATGGATAAGTTTGAAAGACTCATAAAGGAGTCAAATGAAGAATTATATCCTGGTTGCAAGAAGTTTATAAAATTATCCTTTTTGTTGTATTTCTATCATACGAAATGAATGTTCAAATGGTCAAATGAATCCTTTAATTCACTACTAGGACTATTGAAGGACGCACTACCTGGAGGATATGAATTGCCTTCTTCTTTCTATGAGACCAAAAAGATAATTGAAGGTTTGGGCTTAAAGTATGAAAAGATTCATGCTTGTCCTAATGATTGTATGTTTTTTTTGTAAAGAATTTGCCCATAAGAATGTTAATGAATGCAAAATTTGTGGGGCTTCTAGATAGAAAAATAATGCTAGAAAATTCCAGTCAAGGTCCTAAAGTATTTTCCTTTAAAACCAAGGTTTCAAAGATTATTTATGTCTTCAGAAGTTTATAAAGCAATGAGATGGCATCATGAAGAGCGCAACAAGGATTGAGTACTACGACATCCTGTAGATTCTGAAGCTTGGAAGAGTTTTGATATTAAGTATCCAGAATTTTCCAAAGATCCTCTCAATGTACGTCTAGGATTAGCTTAAGATGGATTTAATCCATTTGGTACAATGCGAACAGTTCATAGTACATGGCCAGTGATTTTAATGCCATATAATCTTCCACCATGGATGTGCATGAAGCAAGAGTTCTTCATTCTGTCTTTGCTGATACTTGGACCAAAAGCTCCCGGAAATAATATTGATGTCTTTTTGCATCCTTTAATAAAAGAGTTAAATGAATTATGGGATTTTGGGATAGAAACATATGATACCTCTACTAAGGAGATGTTTCAGATGCGAGCAACTCTCATGTGGACTATAAATGATTTTCCAGCATATGGTACTCTTTCTGGATGGAGCACTTCTGGTTGGTTTGCATGTCCTTCTTGCAATATAAATACTCATTATAGAAGACTCAAATTTGGTAACAAGTTTTGTTTCATGGGTCATCGACGTTTCTTAAGGTCGGACCATAAATATCGAAATGATGCTAAATCATTTGATGGACCTAAAGAAACAAGACATGCACCCTGTACAATATCTGGTTCACAGGTGTTGAATCAAGTAAAATATATAAAGTTTACTCTTGGCAAGTTGAGTGAAGGGGTAAGTGGGATGATGAATAACACATGGAAAAAGAGAAGCCTTTTTTTTTTATCTTCCTTACTGGGAGTATAACTTGGTGCGCCGTAATCTTGATGTGATGCATATAAAAAAAAATGTGTGTGACAACATAATTTATACACTATTGGGCATTATAAAAAAAATCTAAAGACAACTTACCTGCTCGATTGGATTTTAAGGATATGAAAATAAGACCACGCTTATGGCCTCAATATCGAGCTAGTCGGAGGACATATCTTCCTCCTACTTATTTCACAATGTCTTTGAAGGAGAAAGAGTTGTTTTATGAAGTTTTGGAAAACGTCAAGTTTCCACATGGCTATTCATCTAATATAGCAAGTTGGATTCGCAAACGAAAGCTATCTTGACTAAAAACTCATGATTGTCATGTAATAATGCAAGAGCTTCTTCTTATTGCCTTACGAAGATCAACGGATAAAAGAATCAGTTCCGTTTTAATTGAGCTATGCACATTCTTTCGTGTTTTATGTAGCAAAGTGTTGAAACTAGATGAGTTAAAGTTACTTGAAGAAAGAGTTCCAGAAATATTGTCAACTATGGAGAAGCTCTTTCCCCCTGGATTCTTTACTATTATGGTACACTTGGTTACTCACTTAGCAACAGAGGCTAAACTTGTGGGGCCAGTACATTATCGTTGGATGTATCCAATTGAGAGGTACAAAGAATATCATTGAATCTTCACTATATTTTTTTAGTTCGTATATTTTATAATATCAAAATAATAATATTACCTGATTTTATAGGTACTTGGGTACTTTAAAATCATATGTTTGTAATCGTGCATGCCCAGAAGGTTCAATAGCAGATCATACATAGAGAATGAGTGTTTGACATTTTGTTCACGATATTTGGAGGTTGGAGATTCAAGGTCTTATTTTTCTAGAAAATGTGATGATCAAATTGAGCATGATACTAATAAAGAAGAATGTGTTTTTCCTACTATGAGGGAATGAGATGATGGAATAGCTAGGTTTGTATATTTCCAACTTTTGTATGATGAGTGGTCAAGTGCTAGAGATCTCTTTTATCCAACTTATATCCAACTTCTGAGGCAACTTTTCTTTGTTTGTCTTGAAAAAAAGAATGATATGAGTTGTTGTATGTGAAATGGTGAAATGCTATTTAAATGAGTTTCTTGGCTTCGATGTAACCTAATCTTGTTCTAAAAGCTAGCTGAATCTCTATCTTGTTTTTTTCGAGTTTATTTGATGTTCATTTGGTTTCGATTTTGAATGCATTAGCTGTACATTTATGTTTCTTCAGTGTTCACTCGTAGTCTTGGCTATCTTCTCTTTCGCTCTTGATTCATTGTTATAGACTTTAACTGTTTTAGTTTAATTGCGTAGAATTCTTCTCTACTCTAAATAGGTGTACAATCCTTTACACGGTAGAACTATTTTGGCTTCGAAATGTGGTTGGGAATCTGATTGTCTTCTTTTCTTTATAACTGTTGCTTTATTTGTTTTGGTGTTTTCCATTAATCAAAATCTGGAACTTCATCATTATCTAAAATAATTGTAGTTTTCTTTCTTTTGTTATTTTCAATCTGAGTGTTAGTATTTGTACCTAAGCTTTTTAATATAATATCCTGTTTCTTTTGAAGAGATTGTTCAGTACCAGTCTCTTGTACTATTTGCCTCTCCGCAGCCTGAGTTTTTTCTTTGTCTTGCTCATCCTCTTTTGGTTGCTCAATGGGCTGATCATGTGACATTAGATCAATAAAATTGTTATGGGAAGGGTTCTTATTCGTACCTGCCTTGACTTGAGTTTCTTTGTGAAGTCCTTTGTTGTGGTGACTGAAAGTTGCAATATTTCCTCCATCAGCACTCTAATCTACTGCTACTTGGTTTTTGACTTGCTTTCTTTTTTGTATTTCCATTGTTCTTCATGTTGTGTGTTTTCTTCCTCTTGGGTGTGAGGTATAGCTTCAACACTCTTTTGTTTTCTTGTCCCTTGAGTTCCAGTCTGCAAACTCCCTGGATTTGAACAAGAATTATGATGACAATGTTTTTGAGACAACCATAAGAGTTGTTGGTGGACTTCTTAGTGTGTATGACCTCTCTGGTGATAAGCTGTTCCTAGAAAAGGCTCAAGACATTGCTGAAAGACACTGTTTCCAGCATGAAATACACCCACTGGCATCCCTTGCAACATTATCAACTTGTCACATGGGAATCAACAGAATCATGGGTGGACTAGGGGCCATAGTATCCTGTTGCCTCTAAGCAGCTTGAATTTAATGCTCTTTCACAAAGAACAGGAGACCTGCAGTATCAATGAAACGCCAGAAATAGTCAAATCTTTGTTTTACCTCTAGTGTTTGATTGGAAACTAGACATACCAAGAGTGGGGTTGGAACATATTTAAGGCATTTGAAAAGTACTCGAGAATAGAATATGGATATGTTGGACTTAAAGATGTTAACACCAGTGTGCAAGACAACATGATGCAGAGCTTTTTTCTCGCGGAGACTCTAAAATATCTCTAGCTTCTTTACTCACCCCTTTCAGTCATTCCCCTAGATCTGGGAGTCTTTAACATGAAGGCTCACCCCATAAAAATTGTGAGCCAGAATGATCCAGCAATGAGTTCTGGAGCTGGAAAATCAGTTGGACAGCAAAATTCATAAAAGCAACCGCTGACCAGGAGAGAAGGCCGATTTGGTAATATGTAGGTTCTCACAGGTGGTTTAGTTGATTCAGAATTATGCGAATCAAGTGTTGTATTGCCTGGAACTTATTCAGCCAGATTCGCGGGATTTATTGGACTGATGTTAGAGTTGGGCGGAAATGATCTCCTATGACCACGTACATGATTAGATAGCATAGCCATTTTTAGTTTTATTTCTTACATTCCCTTAAAATAGCCAAATGTATTCTAATAGAGGGTATTTTGTTGTGGGTAGCTCTACATTTTTGGGGCTTGACGACTGACGAGTATTTGTATATCATACCTTGTTATTTTTTTGGGAAAAATGTGTAGGTAGTGTTTGTATATAAAAAAAAAAAATCTATTGACACATTTTGTTTTTATTTCAAAATATACAATCTAAAGTTCGCAATTTCATATGTGGGTGATTTCAAAGACATTATTCGAAGAAGAGTAACAAAACTTATTTGAAGACATTATTCAATAGTTTGAACAATATAAGTTTATTTTTAAAAGTTGTGACTGTCGTATTTTAAATCATTACTTCCTTTTGTTTGTCTAGATTTGAAGAGATATATTCTATTTTATGGATTAACGAGGTAAATTACCCATGCTTCGCAAGGGATTTAACAATTTTATTAAGCTTACATATGATCATTTGGTAATATTCGTATTTTCAATGCATAAACTACATTGTCAAGAACATTTTATCTTAAGGCAAAGCGTTCCTCCGAAATCTTGAAGTGCTATATATTTTTAATTTTTATTTTTATTATACAAAAGTTATGAGTCATAGAAAGATTTTAAGTATAAGAAAGAAGTCTAAAAAAATCTCCCTAGAAATAGTTGGTTAGAAGTAATCAAATTTTTTAAATTCCAAGAAGTTATAAAGAACAACATCAGACCTTAAAAAAGAGATCAAAAAGCGTCGAACAACAACACTCCCAAGTAAAGGGGAACATCACGTCCATACAAGATCATAATTAACTAAATTCAAATGGACGACCTTGGACTCCTTTCTTATGAACCTCCATCAATCTCTTTTTTATTATTGTATGCCATATCAAGTATATGCTAAAAATGACCCTAAAATTGTTATTACAATAAATGTTTTTTGTCATTGTCTCAAAATAGTCATTACTAATATTAAGGTTTCATATCACCGGGACCAACTTATTTGGATAAAACCATAGTTATTGTTATGGTTATAGTATGCAGGTACAAAGAATTAATGCAATTATCAACCAAGCAGTAAGTGGCATCTCAATGTTCACAACGATATATGCTAAACCAAAATTTTGACACATAACATATTAAAATCTCACAACATAATTTTGAGCACTTGAACTCACAAATATCCAAAAATAATAATAAAGACGACCTTACTTTCCTAACAATGAAGAATAAAAAGGCATGTTGCTTAACATATGTTTCCAAAAGATAGTCTTTCGGGTTGTATCCAAGTATACAGTTCACAAATTTAATTGAAAGAAACCAAAAGAAAGAGTTATTACTTCTTTATCAAAAAAAATAAAAAACTTAATCAAAAGAATGAGTTATCACTAAAGCAATAGTGATCTTTAACGGCAATTAATAGCTTAATTGTAGCTAAATATGTATTTTCAGAGGCAATTGGTACTCGGTATAAATGTTTTTAAAGTCTAGTGCTACATTGAATCTAATGACAATTAATTAATGTCGGTAAAGGTTGTAGCACTCTTCGTGAACATGCATATTTATTACCGATAAAAGTTATTTTTGTTATAGTGTATTTTGGACATTTGTTAGTTTCACGAAAACTTGATATCTTATTATTCCCAAAAAGAAGAGAAGAAGAAATATGACAAATTATTTAACTTGCGATAAAATATGTGGACTAATTGTCTCTATACAAATACCCAAGGAATAGTGCAATGGCATACGAAATGTTTGTACCTAAGAAAAAATAATCAAAATAATATACTAACTGTGGCAAACAAGAGAACAATCATTTTTGTTCTTTTAACAAACTTCATCATTGGTTCTGTATTAGTTATCATATATTAGTTGTTGTGTGCTATCAAATATAGCACAACCCACAAACAGTTTTATCAAAAAGTATATGAAGAAAACCAATAGAAAGGGACAAATGAGAAGATAAATTTCCAATCATCATCACTGAAATTTTGAAAATAATTAAAAAAAAGTCACATAAATAGTAAAAAGAAATTGCAATATATACATAAATCACTATGACTTATAGTAAAAAATTAAGCTTCATGAAATAAGAGGAAGAAAACTTTGAGGAATGAAAAACACTTCATAAGAAACTTAATTAATGTATTTGAATACGAAAAAAAACATACAAATAATAGTGGCAGAAATAAAAGATTTGTTGACTAAAGAACCAAATGTAATGAATTCAACCATCAACCATTTAAGCAGTGTTACGAGTTGTGCACTGAGAGGTCCATCAGTAGTAATGTCGCATTGCAATTGAAATCAATTTTCTTTTTTTATAAGAAGAAATCTGTAGAAAGGGACAAAAGAGAACAATATTCAATCATCCTTGCTGAAACTTCAACAGAGTCAAAAAAAGGTCACCAAAATAGGTAAAAGAAATTTTCATAGTTACATGAATCACTATGACTTATAGTAAAGATTAAGCTCCATCAAATAGGAGAAGGAAAAGTTTTAGGAATCAAACAAACTTCATAAAACTTAATTAATGTATTTGAATTTGACCCTATAGTGGGAAAAAACCTATAAATTATAGTGGTAGAAAATTCCTCTATTTATAGACAACATAGGGTAGTGTGAACAACTATATATTGTGCCTTATTGGTAATGTCACAACTCTATGGAAAAGTTACAACCCTTCGGAAAGGTTACAACCCTTCGGAAAGGTCACAACCTTTCATGAATCACTATGTCTTATAGTAAAAAATTTAGTTGAGTGAAATAGGAAGAAGAAAACTTTGAGGAATGAAACACACTTCATAAGAAGCTTAATTAATGTATTTGAATACGAAAAAAACATACAAATAATAGTGGCAGAAATAAAGATTTATTTACTAAAGAAACAAATGTAATGAATTCAACCATCAATCATTTCAGCAGTTTTATGAGTTGTGCACTGAGAGGTCCAAAAATAATAATGTCGCATTGCAATTGAAATCAATTTTCTTTTTTTATATGAAGAAATCTGTAGAAAGGGACAAAAGAGACCAATTTTCAATCATCCTTACTGAAACTTTAACAGAGTTAAAAAAAGGTCACCAAAATAGGAAAAAGATATTTCCATAGTTACATGCATCACTATGACTTATAGTAAAGATTAAGCCCCATGAAATAGGAGGAAGAAAACTTTCAGGAATCAAACAAACTTCATAAAACTTAATTAATGACTACCCTATAGTGGGAAAAAACCTACAAATTATAGTGGCAAGAAATTCCTCTATTTATAGACAACATTTGGTAGTGTGAACAAATGTTTATTGTGCCTTATTTGAAAGATCACAACTCCATGGAAAAGTTACAATCCTTCGAAAAGGTCCCAACCTTTCATTAATCACTATAACTTATAGTAAAAAATTAAGATTCATGTAATAGGAGGAAGAAAACTTTGAGAAATGAAACACAGTTCATAAGAAGCTTACTTAATGTATTTGAATATGAAAAAAAAACATACAAATAACAGTGGCAAAAATAAAAGATTTGTTTACTAAAGAACCAAATCTAATGAATTCAACCATCAACCATTTTAGCAGCGTTATGAGTTGTGCACTAAGAGGTCCAAGAATAGTAATGTCGCATTGCAATTGAAATCTAATTTTCTTTTTTTATATGAAGAAATCTGTAGAAAGGAACAGAAGAGAACAATTTTCAATCATCCTTACTGAAACTTTAACAGAGTTTAAAAAAGGTTACCAAAATAGGAAAAAGAAATTTTCGTAGTTATATGAATCACTATGACTTATAGTAAAGATTAAGCTGCATGAAAAAGGAGGAAGAAAACTTTCAGAAATCAAGCAAACTTCATCAAACTTAATTAACGACTACCCTATAGTGGGAAAAAAACCTACAAATTATAGTGGCAGGAAATTCCTCTATTTATACACAATGTAGGGTAGTGTGAACGAATGTTTATTGTGCCTTATTGGAAAGGTTACAACTCTATGCAAAAGTTACAACCGTCCGGAAAGGTCACAACCGTTTATGAATCACTATGACTTATACTAAAAAATTAAGATTCATGAAATAGGAGGAAGAAAAATTTGAGGAATGAAACACAGTTCATAAGAAATTTAAATAATGTATTTGAATACGAAAAAAACATACAAATAATAGTGGAAGAAATAAAAGAAGTGTTTACTAAAGAACCAAATGTAATGAATTCAACCATCAACCATTTCAGCGGCGTTATGACTTGTGCACTGCTAAGTCCAAGAGTAGTAATGTCGCATTGCAATTGAAATCAATTTTCTTTTTTTATATGAAGAAATCT
>JAJOOH010003037.1:0-20725 GCA_029582605.1 Solanum gracilifrons
CATTTTCCAAAACATTTAACCCAACCAAACATGAGAAAATTGGAAAACATTTTCTGGAAAATGTTTTCCTTCATACCAAACACACCCTAAGACATTGCTTTTTTGTATACATCGAAAAGCCCTACACAAAGCTTTCATCTTTTTGTCTTTGCTTCAACACTCACCATAGACACAGCTCTCTCTTCTTGCTTGCAGAAACAATGGCCCCCAAAACCAAATCCCGCTTAGTAGACCAGCCTCCTTCTGCATCGTCCTCTGAAGAACAAGAACTGGTGGAGGAATCCCAGGAAGAAGAAGAACAACAATCGGGGGAGGAAGAAGGAGAAGAAAATGAAGAACCCAAGACAGCTCATCCAGTTGTAAAGAGATCCCTCACTCAGAAACTCCAATTTTCTTCTGAGTCCGGCAGCGAGAATGGGTCAGGATCCGAATCGGAAGCCGAATCGGGCCATTCCCTGCCTTCCCCTTCTGCATCGGACTTCACTGTCAAGCCCAATGTTCCTTCTAAAGCTGCTGCCCCATCGAAATCAGTAGCAAAGAGGCCGCAAGAGGCCCAGAAAGAAAAAGGGAGGAAGAAGCCCAAGATTGTAGAAGAAGAGGAGAAAAAATCAGCTGCTACTCCTCGCTTTCTTTGGAGCGATGACGACCAGCTTGCTCTGCTCAAAGGGATTGCTGAATACAAGGCGGTAGAAGGAATGGAACCTAAAGCCGATATGTCTGCGTTTCATGAATTCATCAGAGGGAAGTTGCAGGTTGAAGTTTCAAAGAGTCAACTCAGTGAAAAGCTAAAGAGGTTAAAGAAGAAATTTTTGACTAATGTGAAAGGTGGCGAGGAGCCAGTTTTCATGAAGGGTCAGGATTTTTTAGTTTTTCAGCATTCAAAGAGGATTTGGGGTGCCCCTGGAACTAGTAATGGAGTTAAGGAGATTGTTACCAATAGCACTAATGGCAAAGCTAAAAAGGCTGTTGAGGTTAAGATGAGTTCTGAACCTAAGAAAAGTGCTAAAGTTAGCAAACCCAAGGATGATGAGAATCATAAGGAAGCTGTAAAAGAGGTGGTTAAGGAGGATATAGTTAAGGGTGATCAACAGGATTTCCAGTCCGAATATCCACGATTGGCTGCATCATTTGAAAGTATGGCTGGCATGTCTGCAATGTATCCAAATGGTACTAGGTTTTTGAAGGAGAACATGAGTTTGATTGCTACTGACAAGGCTAAAGTGTTGGAGGAGAAGTGGAAGAAACTGGAGGATGACGAAGCTGCCTTGATGGTGAAGCGCTTAGATTTGATTGCGGATCATTACAGATTGGTGGTTGATGCAATGAGAGGTAACTAGATGCTGGTGGATCATGTTTCTATTGGATGCTACAAGTTTTGATACTGTTTCGGTTGATTCTTAGATTTTGTTTCATATATTCTTGTTTCTCAAGACAATTCCTTCTCGCGTTGATGTACTTATGTTTAGTCTGCGAGGTAGATTTGGTTTTTCTGGGTGATTAATACATTTTATTGCTTAATTAGTTTTACTAGTGACGTGGTTTGGATGATATCCATGTGTTGCGTCTTATATATGTTAGTGTGGTATGGAGTGGTTGGCTCTTTAAAGGGGTTGCAATGAAATGCCTACTCATTCCTATCATATAATGCCATGTATGGTGGAAGCAAGCCTAGGAAAAGCTGAAGTGGAATGTCTGGAGACGTTCTGGTTCATCCTTTGTAATATGTATTTCCTTTTCTAGGAGGAAATATACTTAAATGATATCTTTCTCAATTTTCGCAGCTTGTGTTGATTCACTTTGTTCTCAATTGTTGTTCATGCCAGCTTATCATACCAGTTAATTGATTTGGGGAGGGGGTGGTGGGTTAGTTACAGTTTCCTCTATATATTTCCTTTGGTATAGTGTGCAATGTTGTTTCCTGACTAGACAGTTCTCCAATCCTAGAGGTTTTAAGTCTTATAAATCTAAAGAACTTAAATTATGATAGAAAGTTTTCTTACAGGCACTGCTTCTTAGGTGTTTCATTTAACTGCTGATTCTCTATCCTTTCCTAGTGAAGATATTCTGCAGCGCATGAATACGCACACACATACAGCTTTTATTTGTGTGAGCATGTCTACACACTTGCATTTATTATCATTCAATCAACAAACCAGTGAGGTCAGTTATTATATGAATTCTCAATATCCTTTCGTTTTGTTCAGGTCCATTGCATTCCTAAACTGAATAATTAGGTCTTAAAGACAACTTGAAGGTTTCTTAAATCTCTCACACATCTCTCTATGGTATCTACTGACTAGTTTAATCTCAACTGTTTGGCAGAATTCATGCAGATCTCTTGGTTTGGTTGTGTTCTGTTTTTAACCAAGTCTACATGGATTTCAAAAGACTTCTGGGATTGAAAACATTTTTCTCCGTGCAACTTAATTTACCTCTTAAAATCTTAGTTATTGTGTTGTCAAGCCTATAAACCAGTACATTTTGGAGGTCTTAACACATGGGGAAGCCATCTAACTTTATCTTCTATATGTGCTACATGCACTCTGTTAGATGTAATAAGTCCTGACAGTAGTTGTGTTTGAAAGAGTCGTCCAGTTTTATAAGATCATAAATTTGTTTTAATATCAGTTCGTTTACAACTTTTATCTTATGAACATGTTGAGCATCTTAGAAATGCAATTTACTGCTGTATAATAGTTTGTGACACAATCATTCTATCTTGGACTATGTTTTTATTGCATAGGATTGTTCTAGGATTCTTTTGTTTCAGCCCTCCTTATTTGGCTCTTTCTTTGTCATACCTTTTTCCTGGTAGACTAAGAATAGATATCTAAATTGTTTCTGTTGAGAATATAATTAAATGATAAAAGTGTGCTTTCTTTTACAACTGAAGCTTTTAGATGAGATGGTTACACACTTCAATATGGTATCAGAGCAGGCAGAGGTCTTGAGATCGAATCTTACTGCCACCCAAAAAATCTAAAAGAATTTTCACGTGCTTGGCCCATGAAAAAATCAGGCCCGCTTGCCCGGACGTGAGGGGGCATGTTGAGTATAATTAAATAATAAAAGTGTGTTTATACGTGAGGGGTGTGTGTTGAGAATATAATTAAATAATAAAAGGGGGGCATGTTAAGAATATAATCAAATAATAAAAGTGTGTTTATACGTGAGGGGATGTGTTGAGAATATAATTAAATAATAAAAATGTGTTCTCTCTAAGCAAAAGACATTGTTGGAGCAGGTAATGAGTCACCAAGATTGCTTTGTGCACCTATATATCAGGGTTACAAAATACCAACTAGATTAACAAATTCAGAAAAAGGTTGAGAATATGGAGAAATTTTGAAACAAGTAATATCAGTAGAGATCAAGTACTTATTGGTAGAGGGATCAAAGCATTTATAACCTTTTTGTAGACGAGAATACCCGAGAAAGACATTTAAATGCCTTGTGCTGAAGTTTATCTTTTCCGGGGTAAGGTTATGAACAAAACAGGTGCAACCAAACACACGTGGAGGAAGGGGACACAAATTTTGGTCTGGTTAGAGGTTTGAGTGAGGACTCTAGTACTGCTAAACAAATGAAGGCATGTGATTGATTAAATAGCAAGCAGTAATAACGGCATCACCCCAAAAATGTAAAAGGACATGATTGTAAATAAGCATTGTTTGGTCCGTTTCAATTTGATGTTTGTTCTTCCGCTTAGCAACTCCATTTTGTCAAGGAGTTTGTGCACGAGAAGACAAGTGCAATATGCCCTCGGATGACATAAAGAAGAGAGAGAAGTAGAGAAGTATCCATTCTAAAAAAAGAAGAAGTAGAGAAGTATTCTCGAGCATAACTTCTTAATGGAAATACCAAATTGATTGCGAATTTCAGCATGGAATTTCGGAAAGATAGAGTATAGCTCAAATCTACTTTTCATTAAAATTAACCACGTTCACTGAGAATAGTCATCGATAAAAGTAACAAAATAATGAAAGCCTAAGGAAGAATTGACACGATTTGGACCCCATATTTGAATGAACGATTTCAAACATTGAGGTGGCCCTGTTATTGACGCGTTTTGGGAAAGAGGCACGAGTGTGCTTACCAAGCTAACATGACTCACATACTAACAAAGATAAATTAGATAAACTGGGACCATCTTTTGCAATTTCATGAGACTTGGATGACCAATTTAACTATGAAGCAATTCAGAAGAAACAACGAAAGTAAAAGCAACATGTGGTGTTGGGATTGAGAGCAGTTATAATCCCTGTGATTTATGTCCTTTTCCAATCACCTGTCCCGTACTCCGATCCTGCACAAGAACAGAATCATCAAAGAAGGTTACAACACATTTCAGTTTTTTTTGTTAATTTACTAATTGAAATAAGGTTATATGGACATTCAGGTGCAAAAAAGTCTGGCTTTAAAGGTATGGAATGATTTTGAGAATATAATTAAATATTAAAAGTGTGTTCTCTCTAACAACTTAAGTTTTTAGATGAGATGATAACACACTTCAATAGTTTCATTATGCCCCATAGCTCCATCTTATGGAACAATTTTAGCTTTGAAAGGTGTTTCTTGGAGGACATCTCAATCATATATGACTAAAGTTTATCTATTTCTGAATAACTTTAGGTATGTGGCGCCTAAATTATATATGACTAAAGTTTAGCTTTACTCAAGTTAAATAAAAATGTTCAGTTTATTCATATGATTAATAGTCAGACGAAAATGAATGTACTTCAATTATATGTAGCTTAAAATTTGAAGTTTGCATTCTAAAAATTATTTTAAATGAACAAATTTATAATTTTTTACAATGTTATGAATATAACTTAAATGATAATTCTAAAATTGGGCATCATAGCAAATGGAGATGGACATAAAATGTGTTTAGATATGAGTTGCCTAATGTATATGTTAACTATGGTTGTTATTGATATGTCTATGTATTTGCTTGCTGATACCTGATTACTATCTTCTGATGAGTATTAGCATTTTCGTTGAAATTGAAGTAGCATTATTTTTGCTGAGAATACAATTAAATAATTTAAGTGTGCTTCAAAAAGCTTATGTTTTTAGATGATATGGTTATGATACGGTTTCACACTTCAACAACTTTCATAAGAGGTAAACTTTTGGGTTGTTCAAATGAATTTGTGTTTTTAATTAAGAGCAGGATTTAACCAATCTGGTCTTTGACCACAACCAAGTAATATGGGTTTAGGGGTATAAGCCAAAGATCCTGAGGTTTTTCATTTCCAAAAGTTCATAGACTAAGCTATTAGTCGTAAAAATGGCTGAAATTTGGAGGTTAATAGGAAACAAGAATTGAATCTGTATCTATAACAAAGACAATGTGGAAGTATCTCTAATAATCCTCCTTGGAACTTAAATACAGTGTTTTCCTGAAATCGGTAACCTTTTCATCCTATTCCTTGAAACATATTTGTATTGCATCAAAGGTTTTTTCCTCGCACGAGCATTTTGAAGATCATTGTGCAAGAAAACTGGAGTCACCTTTCTGTTTCCCCAAACCAGCCTAGCGTGTAAATCTGTATTCCCAAGCTGTTACTTTTATGCAGCAAAATTTCTTGCTCTGTATCTTTTTCCAACTAGAATAAGGAAAAAAAACATTCTGACACACTTTTGTAGTCCAGTTCTCAGTATCTGGATTCGGACAGTTCAATTACATGGGCTAACAAGTTTCAATGTTGCCAGTTTAGTTGTTGAATTTTTGATTCATTGTGCCTATAATATGGCCATCAAATTTGAATTTTCAAAAATGCAAGAAGGAGAAGCATATGTTGCATCATAGTGAAATTCACAAATACAACGTTATGTTGGTATTTAGAACTCACATCTCTAACTTAATTCTTGCTTTGTCAGAATATTATAACTTGATGAGATCTTCTGTATGCAGGCTGAGCTAGTAGAGATTCATTGAAGGGAATAGTTAGAAGAGGGTACTGAAGCTGCAAAATTTCTGGAATATTATATTCAACAGACAGCAACAGGAAGTTATAGTTACTTAAAACAGGATATTGCTTTGTTGAGAAAATGAAACAAAAGACTATTGAAGATTTACCTCCCCGAGAGAAGCAGATTTTGTTGCAGTACTTAAAAAGAAAAAAATGTGCCAATCCATCTTTCTGAAAGTGATGATGCATCCAGTACTTGGTTTAGCAAGTATGAAGAGCTTTTTTCACAATTGTCACGCGTTCCTAGGAGGTACCTAAGAAAAAGAAAAAACCATTTTGCCAAAAAAAATGTGCTCCAGTTCCATCCCTCGCTTCATCTTCAATCCCTGCAACTGTTCTGTCTCCCGCTCCCTCTCCAGGTCCTGCAGCAGTTCCAACCCTCGCTCCATCTCCGGGTCCTGCAACTGTATCACCAGTTTTTGCTCCAGTTCCTTCTATTGTAAGTGCCCACTAGCTCTCCTCCAGCTGTGCAGCCTCCTTCGCCAGTTCTAAAACCTCCTGCAAAGCCTCCAAAAGTTAGAACTCACACCAGTTCTTCTAAACCTTTGCCTGTTAATCCTCCAGATAAACCACAAAATGGTCCTAATTCTCCGGGAAATAATCAAGAGCATCGAAATTATTTATTTGCTGCAGTGGTTGGACGTTCCGTTGCAGGAATACCTTTCTAGCTCTGTTGATATTCTGTGTTAAGAATAAAAGGAAAGAAATTACTCCAAATGATGGGCAAAGGGATGGGAAACCGCCTCTGAATTCGAATGCAGGTGTCTATTTGCTGCTATTTATCATGATGGTTAATTAATCTCATCGTATCATTCTTTTTCATTTCATTTCAGGTAATTTGTATGATTTGTATTGTCAGGTTCTTCCCTAAATGTCAAGAGTGCATCTGCTGTAAATGATGCTGATCCTCATAAATCTTCCGAAGCAGACGCGGAACTGTCAAAACCTGAGATGAATGCAAATGCTCATGCACCATTACCTCATCCTCCAGGGAAGTCTGCACCTCCACCTCCTGGTCCTCCACCATCTCTTACTCCTAAACCACCTACTCCTAGCCCACCTCCACCTCCAAAAGTTCGCCCTCCTAATCCACCAAAACCTGGTAATTTTCCAAAGTCTTTACCTCTTCGAGCACATCAGAGAGGATGTTCTTCTGAGACCAGGGGAAGTGACTCATTGGATCTGATGCTCCTAAAACAAAATTAACACCATTTTTTTGGGACGAGGTTCTTGCTAACCCTGACCACTCTATTGTTTGGCATGAAATAAAAGCCGGCTCATTCCAGTAAGCTTCGCACTGATCTTGCTATTCACTTGTTCCTGTGAAAGTTTAACTGTTTCTGTTTTTACCATTCTGATTGCTGAATTTTATTACAGGTTTAATGAGGAGATGAAGGATTCTTTGTTTGGATACATACCAGGAGACCAAGGGAAAGATGATTGAAGAGAAGCTACCTTATCCTTTAATCAAACCTCACAATACATTCAGATTATTGATCCTAGGAAATCACAAAATCTAGCAATTCTCCTCAAAGCCTTATATGTGGCAACAAAAGAAGTTTATGATGCTCTCGAGTAGGGGTGGCAAATGGGTGGATTGGATCGGATTTGGATGGATTGACTTAAAATGGATTGATCACAATCCACCCATATAAAATATGGGTAAATATGGATTTGGTCAAATATGGTTTGGGCAAAATGGTTGCACCCACTTTAATCTCTTAAAGCCAAAAAATATTAAATCAAAGCTAAATTGTCAAAGAGTCAACTCCGTGACAAGGTAAGGAGGTTAAAGAAGAAATTTTTGACTAATGTGAAAGATGATGAGGAGCCAGTTTTCATGAAGGGTCAGGATTTTGTTGTTTTTGAGCATTCAAAGAGGATTTGGGGTGCCCCTGGAACTAGTAATGGAGTTAAGGAGATTGTTAGCAATAACACTAATGGCAAAGCTAAAAATACTGTAGAGGTTAAGAATAGTTCTGAACCTAAGAAAAGTGCTAAAGTCAGCAAACCCAAGGATGTTTGAGACATAAGGAAGAAGAGAAACAGGTTGCTGTAACAGAGGTGGTTAAGGTGGATATAGTTAAGGGTGATCGACAGGATTTCCAGTCCGAATATCCACATTTGGCTGCTTCATTTGAAAGTATGGCTGGCATGTCTACAATGTATCCGAATGGAAAAAGTTTTTTGAAGGAGAAGATGAGTTTGATTGCTAATGACAAGGCTAAAGTGTTGGAGGAGAAGTGGAAGAATCTGGAGGATGACGATGCTGCCTTGATGGTGAAGCGCTTAAATTTGATTGCGGAGCATTACAGATTGGTGGTTGATGCAATGAGAGGTAACTAGATGCTGATGGATCATGTTCTATTTGATGCTACAAGTTCTGATACTGTTTTGGTGGAGTTTTAGATTTTGTTTCATATAGTCTTGTTTCTCAAGACAATTTCTTCTCACGTTGATGTAGTTATGATTAGTCTGCGAGGTGGATTTAGTTTATCAGGTTGATTCATACATTTTATTGCTTATTCAGTTTTACTAGTGAACTGGTTTGGATGATATCCGTGTGTTGTTTCTTATATATGTTAGTGTGGTATGGAGTGATTGGCTCTATTAAGGGGTTGCAATGAAATGCCTACACATGCCTATCATATAATGCCATGTATGGGTGAAAGCAAGCTTAGGAACAACTGAAGTGGAATGTCTGGAGACATTCTGGTTCATCCTTTGTAATATGTCATTTCCTATTCCAGATGAAAATATATTTAAATGCGATCTTTCTCAGTTTTTGCAGCTTGTGTTGATTCACTTTGTTCTCAATTGTTGTTCATGCCCAGCTTATCATACCAGTTAATTGATTTGGGGAGGGGGTGGTGGGTTAGGTACAGTTTCCTCTAGATATTTCCTTTGGTATAGAGTGCAATGTTTTTTCCTGACTAGACAGTTGTCCAATCCTAGAGGTTTTAAGTCCTGCTATAAATCTAAAAGAACTTAAATTATGATAGAAAATTTTCTTACAGGCACTGCTTCTTTGGTGTTTCCTTTAACTGCTTATTCTCAATTCTTTCCTAGTAAAGATATTCTGCAGCATATGAATGCGCACACACATACAGTTTTTATTGTGTGTGCATGTCTACACACTTGCATTTATCATCATTCAATCAACTATATTTCTATTCTGAAACCATTGAGGTCAGTTATTATATGAATTCTCAATATCCATTTGTTTTGTTCAGGTCCATTGCATTTCTATACTGAATAATTAGGTCTTAAAAGACAAATTAGGGGTTTCCTAAATCTCCCATACATCTCTCTAATGGTATCTACTGACTAGCTTAATCTCAACTGTTTGGCCTAACCCGTGCAGATCTCTTGGTTTGATTGTGTTCTATTTTTAACCAAGTCTACATGGATTTCAAAGGACTTCAGGGATTGAAAACTTTTTTCTCCGTGTGACTTAGTTCACCTCTTAAAAATCTTAGTTATGTGTTGTCAAACCTATAAGCCAGTGCATTTTGGAGGCCTCAACACATGGGGAGGCCATCTAACATTATATTCTATATGTGCTACCTGTGGTCCTGCAGTCTGTTAGATGTAATAAGTTTTGACATTTTCTAATTTACTTGTGTCTAAAAAGGGTTGTACAGTTTGATAAGATCATAAATCTGTTTTAACATTAATACTTTGACAACTTTTATCTTATGAACATGTTGAGCATCTTAGAAATGCAATTTACTATCGTATAATAGTTTGTTACATAATTATTCTATCCTCAACTATGTAGTTATCGCATGGAACCGTTCAACCTTCTTTATTTGGTTCTCTCTGCGTCATACCCTTTTCCTGGTAAACTCAGAATAGATATCTGAATTATTTTTGTTAAGAATATAATTAAATGATAAATGTGTGCTCTCTCTAACAGCTTAAACTTTTATATGAGATGGTGACACACTTCAATATGATATCAGGACAGGCATAGGTCCTGAGATCGAATCTCACCGTCACCCAAAAAATCAAAAAGAATTTTCACGTGCGTGTCCCGTGAAAAATGCAGCCCTCTTGTCCGTACGTGAGGGGGTATGTTAAGAATATAATTAGTAATAAAAGTGTGTTCTCTCTAAGCAGAAGACATTGTTGGAGTGGGTAATGAGTCACCAAGATTTCTTTGTGCACCTATATTAGAGTTAGAAATACCAGGATGAGCAAGTTCAAAAGGAGGTTGAGGTCGATGAGGTCGCCGGGAATAGTCCTTAAGAGTTGGAGGGTGTGCTCTCTCTGAGCAGAAGACATTGTTGGAGTGGGTAATGAGTCACCAAGATTGCTTTGTGCACCTGTATCAGAGTTAGAAATACTAACTGGATTAGCAAGTTCAGAAGGAGGTTGAGGTCAATGGGAATAGTCTTGAAGAGTTGGAGGTGGAGCTAGGTTGGAAAAGTTGGAGTGCTGTTATGGCCTTCTTATTTTTTGTATTAGGAGAAAATGCGGAGAAGTCTCGAAAAAACTAACATCCGCAGAGATCAAGTACTTATTGGTAGAGAGATCAAAATATTTGTATCCTCTTAGAAAGACACAATTTGAATGCCTTGTGTTGAAGTTTATCTTTTCCGGGGGTAACGTTATGAACAAGGTGCAACCAAACATATGTAGAGGAAGGGAAAGCAAACTTTGGTCCTGATAGAAGACTGAGTAATGACTCTGGTACTGCAAAACAGATGAAGGCATGCGATTGGTTAAGTAACAAGCACTAATAACAACATCAACCCAAAAACATAAAGGGACATAGTTGTGAATGAGCGATGTTCGAGCTGTTTTTGTTCTTTCGCTCAGCAACTCCATTTTGTTGAGGAGTATGTGTACGAGAAGACAAGTGCGATATGCCCTGAGATGACATAAAAGAAGAGATATAAGTAGAAAAGTATTCTTGGACATTATCACTTATTAACTTCTTAATGGAATACCAAATTGATTGTGAATTACAACATCAAATTTCTGAAAAATAAACAATAGCTCAGATCTACTTTTTGTTAAAAACGTGCACCAAGAACAATCATCAATAAAAGTAACAAAAAAATAAAAGCCTAAGGAAGAACTGACACAACTTGGACCCTATATATCTGAATGAATGATTCCAAACATAAAGGTGGCTCTATTATCAGTGCGTTTTGGGAAAGAGGCATGAGTGTGCTTTCCAAGCTGACATGACTCACATTCTTACAAAGATAAACTCGATAAATTGGGGACCATTTTTGCAATTTCAAGAGATTTGGATGACCCAATTGACTATGGAGTACTTCAGATGAAATAGCGGAAGTAGAAGCAACATATGGTGTTGGGATAGAGAACATGTACAATCCTTGTGATTCATGTCCTTTTCCAATCACATATCCCGTACTCCGATCCTGCACAAGAATAGAATCATCAAAGAAGGTTACAACACATTTAAGTTTTTTTGTTAATTTGATAATGGAAATAAGATTATATGGACATTTAGGTGCAAAGAGGATTGCTTTAAAAGGTATGGAATGATTTTGAGAAGATAATTAAATAACAGAAGTGTGCTCTGTCTAACAACTTAAGTTTTTAGATGAGATGGTCACATACTTAAATGATTTTATTGTACATTTATGTATATCTTGTATATGTTATTTTGTAATACATTTTTTTAAGCAGCGACTCAGTTTTAAAATTTGGCAACAACTGAACAACTGGTTCTATTAAATGTAAATGTTAATGCTATTATTAGAAATTAAAAGAACACGAAATCCAATCTGTAAATCCGATCTGGCCCATTTAGCCCGTTACTACACTAACAAAGGTATGGTTCTGAGCCGGACATCCTTTCCCCGTGCCCAATTCCCACCCCTTAACATTAGCTACGGTTAGCCCGAGTACTGTGTGACCACATTTTTATGAATCAGATTGTCCCAGCGTGACCGGATGATATCCTTACTTCAATGTTCGAAATATAATAATTAATAATCTCATTAATGACCAATAAAAATTATGGAATAGACATTTATATTCAAAATATACGTAATCTAAGAATATGGTAAGTAATTTTATGAAAATTTTCTATTTATTGATACAGCTTCTTCTGCAATCTCAAGCTTCTTCCTCCCTTTCTCTTTCTAGGTTTCTTGCGGCCTCTTTGCTGCTGGTTTTGATGGGGCAACAGCTTTTGCAGAAACACAAGGAAGAAGAGAAACAGATTGCTGTAAAAGAGGTGGCTAAGGAGGATATAGTTCAGGGTGATGAACAGGACTTCCAGTCCAAATATCCACGTTTGGCTGCATCATTTGAAAGCATGGCTGGCATGTCTACAATGTACCCGAATGGAACAAGTTACTTGAAGGAGAAGATGAGTTCGATTGCTACTGACAAGGCTAAAGAGTTGGAGGAGAAGTGGAAGAAACTGGAGGAGGATGAAGCTGCCTTGATGGTGAGGCGGTTAGATTTTATTGCGGAGCATTACAAATTGGTGGTTGATGCAATGAGAGGTAACTAGATGCTGATAGATCATGTTCTATTCGATGCTACAAGTTCTGATACTGTTTCGGTGGAGTTTTAGATTCGTTTCATATAGTCTTGTTTCTCAAGACAATTTCTTCTCGTGTTGATGCGCTTATGTTTAGTCCGCGAGGTAGATTTAGTTTATCAGGTTTATTCCTACATTTTATTGCTTACTTAGTTTTACTAGTGAACTGGTTTGGATGATATCCGCTGTGTTGCTTCTTATATATGTTAGTGTGGTATGGAGTGATTGGCTCTATTGTTGGATTGCAATGAAATGCCTACACATTCCTATCATATAATGTATGGTGGAAACAAGCTTAGGAACAACTGAAGTGGAATGTCTGGAGACATTCTGGTTCATCCTTTGTAATATGTCATTTCCTATTCCAGATGGAAATATATTTAAATGCTATCTTTCTCAGTTTTTGCAGCTTGTGTTGATTCACTTTGTTCTCAATTGTTGTTCATGCCAGCTTATCATACCAGTTAATTGATTTGGGGAGGGGGTGTTAGTTACAGTTTCCTCTAGATATTTCCTTTGGTATAGAGTGCAATGTTGTTTCCTGACTAGACAGTTCTCCGATCCTAGAGGTTTTAAGTCCTGCTATAAATCTAAAAGAACTTAAATTATGATTGAAAATTTTCTTGCAGGCACTGCTTCTTAGGTTTTTCTTTTAACTGCTGATTCTCTATTCTTTCCTAGTGAAGATATTCTGCAGCACATGAATGGGCATACACATACACCTTTTATATGTGTATGCGTGTCTACACACTTGCATTTATCATCATTCAATCAACTATATTTCAATTCTGAAACCATTGAGGTCAGTTATTATATGAATTCTCAATATCCATTCGTTTTATTCAGGTCCATTACATTCCTATACTGAATAATTAGGTCTTAAAAGACAAATTAGAGGTTTCTTAAATCTCCCACACATCCCTCTATGGCATCTACTGACTAGTTGGATCTCAACTTTTGGCATAACTCATGCAGATATCTTGATTGGATTGTGTTCTGTTTAACCAAGTCTACATGGATTTCAAAAGACTTCAGGGATTGAAAACTTTTTTTTCTCCGTGCGACTTATGTTCACCTCTTAAAAATCTTACTTATCATGTTGTCAAACCTATAAACCAGTGCATTTTGGAGGTCTCAACACATGGGGAAGCCATCTAACTTTATCTTCTATATGTGCTAAGTGCACTCTGTTAGATGTAATAAGTTCTGACATTTTCCAATATACTTGTGTCTAATAGTGTTGTCCAGTTTTATAAGATCTTAAATCTGTTTTAACATCAGTTCTTTGACAACATTTATCTTATGAACATGTTGAGCATCTTAGAAATGCAATTTACTGCAGTATAATAGTTTGTTACACAATAATTCTATCCTGAACTATGTTTTTATCGCATGGAACCGTTCTAGGATTCTTTTCGTTTTAGACCTCCTTATTTGGCTCCCTCTCTGTCATACCTTTTTCTTGGTAAACTCAGAATAGATATCTAAATTGTTTCTGTTGAGAATATAATTAAATAATAATAGTGTGCTCTCTCTAACAACTTAAGCTTTTAGATGAGATGGTGACACACTTCAATAGTTTCATTATGCACCATAGCTCCATCTTATGAAACAATTTTAGCTCTGAAAGATGTTTCTTGGAGGACATCTCAATAATATATGACTAAAGTTTATCTATTTCTGAATAACTTTAGGTATGTGGTGCCTAAATTATATATGACTAACGTTTAGCTTTACTTATGTTCAAGCAAAAATGATTCAGTTTATTCATATGATTAAAATTCAGATGAAAATGAATGTATTTCATTTATATGTAACCTCAACTTTGAACTTTGCATTCTAAAAATATTTTAAATGAACTAATTTATAATTTTTCGTGTTATGAATATAACTTAAATGATAATTCTAAAATTGGGCATCATAGCATATGGAGATGAATGCAATGTCCATCCTTAAAATGTGTTTAGATACATGTCTACACATTTGTTTGTTGATACCTGATTACAATTTTCTGATGAGTATTAGCAATTTCGTTTGAAAATGAAGTAGCCTTATTTTTGTTGAGAATACAATTAAAAAATTTAAGTGTGCTTCAAAAGGCTTATGTTTTTAGATGAGATGGTCATGAGATAGTTACACACGTCAACAACTTTCATAAGAGGTGAACTTTTGGATTATTTAAATGAATCTGTGTTTTCAATTAAGAGCAGGATTTAATCAATCTAGTCTTTGCCCACAACCAAGTAATATGGGTTTAGGAAAAGCTCCTGAGGTTTTTCATTTCCAAAAGTTCATAGACTAAATAGGAGATGATGTACTATCGTAAAAAATGCTCTCCGGCACACTTCCGCAAAACTCTCTATCTCCTACTTTCTAGGAGAGAGAGAGTACCCTCTCTCCAGCAGGTCGCCTGAGAACTACCAACCTCATCCTTCCCCTCAGCTATCTTCTTTTGTGATAGCCTTCCCCCTTCCTTCACCTCAGTTTCCCTCCACAGACATAGGGAAAATAGGATTTATTTCCATGCCGGTTTCAAGTCATTCTATATTACCGTATCGACATTTGGCAAGGAAGTCTGGTTTGATTGGGTGGAGTGATGTAGAAATAGGATGAGATGAATAACTCTCAGCAAAAAAGTGATGGAGTGGATTTGTTTTGTCCTGAAAGAAGCCTCAAACAACAACAAGAATCTTGTGAGGAGATGGAGAATGAAGGACCAAATGGCAGAGTAATTTAATACAAGGAAGTTTAATGCTCACGGAAGATTTATGAGTCTTTTGTCTCTAAAAGGAGCAGACAGAGCAGTAGTTATACTGCCAAAAGTTTTTAGTGCTGGTTGGAAAGACATTGTACTCAAGATAGGAAACTTCATTAATTATTCATCACCAAGAACATTAAAAGCTCCTCACATAATGGTTGATTCTAACCACTCGTATGCCAAGGTTGTTGAGGACAGTATATACCACTGAAGTTCCAGAAAGCAAAAGGCAAGAGGTTTTCCACTACTGCTACAATTGAGTATGGTGGAGGTTTGCTTGGAAGATGTATCACAGGAAACATTGGCAATCTTAGCTCTGAGATGCCTACCTTCTCCGAGGTTAGGAAATGGGCATCGTTAACTTGGAAGAAAGTTTTTGGGTTAACATCTACGAGATGATAGATAATACTTTCCTTTTTGAATTCCCCAGTAGGAATATGGCTGAGCAGACACTTCAAGGAGGGTGGACCTGGAAGAAACCTAGGGTTTGGTTGGAATGGTGCAACCTTATAGCTGGGTACACACCGGTGGCACAGAAGAGCAAAATGTCTTGGATCAGAGCGATTAGGCCACCTCTTCACTTATGGTCGCATGAAATTTTCCGACATATTGGAGACCTTTGTGGTGGCTGGATATACTTAGGTATGCCTTTGGGAGCATAATCTAAATCCAAAGGAATTTGGGACTCAGTAGTGGAAAAGTGTGAGAAGAAATTGACAAGGTGGAAATCTCAGGATTTGTCCCTCGGAGGTAGACTCACTTTGATTAATGTTGTCTTGGATGCTTAGCCTACTTAATGATTTCCCTATTCCCAATCCCTCCTAGAGTCATTCAATGGCTGGACAAGGTCAGGAGATCCTTCCTTAGCAAGGGAATAAGGATTAAAGAGCTTTTCACCTAGTCAAGTGGAAGGAAATCATCAGAAGCAAGAGAAGAGACAAGGGGGATTTGGAATTAGGAATTTGAAGCATCATAACAAAGCTTTGAAGCTTAAATGGCTCTGGAGATATTCACAGGCACCTCAAGCACTATGGAGCAGAGTCATAAAGAGCTAGTATGGGGAAGAGGACAGTTGGGTCTCCAAGGAGGTCAATACTCCATATGGAATCAATCTTTGGAGGACTATCAGAAGCTACTGGACTTTCTCAAAAATCACTCCCACATCAGAGTGGTTAATGGGAACAAGACTAGGTTTTTGGAAAGACAAATGGATTGGGACAATGAGCCTTGAAGACATATTCCGAGATTTATTTGTTATAGCCTTAGACCAACATAAATCAGTTGCCGAGATGTGGACACAACAACGGTGGGACCTTAGATTCCGAAGAATGTTGAATGATTGGGAGATACCTAGACTTACGGAACTGTTTAAGCAGTTGGAGAATTGTTTTCAAGGGTTGCAAGAAGGTGCATATTGCCTATGGTGGAGTGGACATATAAGTGGAACATATAAGGTCAACTCAGGGTATAGGATTTTGAGCCAGGTAGAGCCACATATTACTAACTGACCTTGGAAGCATATTTGGAAAACTAAGATACCTTACAAAGTATCTTGTTTCACCTGGCTTCTAGGTTCTAGCTAAAAAAACAATTTTGACACATGAAAATTTGATCAAAAGGAATATTGCTCTCTGCTCTAGATGTTTCCTTTGCGAAAAGGAAGCTGAGATAGTAAACCATTTGTTCCTACACTGCAGTATTACATATCAACTATGGAAGATTTTCATCAATCTCAGAGGCATAGCCTGGACAATGCCAAACAAGATTGGTGACCCTCTTTTTAGCTGGGAGGAAGCAGGAGCGGGTGCAGGAAACAAAGAGAGATGGAGGTTCATCCCATCATGTATTTGGTGGACTATTTGGAAGGAAAGAAATGATAGATGTTTTGAGGATAAGAGGAGTTTAGTACAGGATATTAAGCTAAAATGCATTTTGCTTTTCTGTTTTTGGTGTACTAAATTGTATTCTAGTGACAGTGAATCAGTCCTAGATGTCCTAGTCACCATTTAGCATTGGTTTCATATCTGGTATATTCAATATCTATTCCATTTGTAAATTGTTTTTTTCAGTACTACCTAAGTACTGCTTTTAATACAAAATTACCTTACAAAAAAAAGTCCATAGACGAAGCTATTAGTTGTAAAATGGCTGAAATTTGGAGGTTCATAGGAAATAAGAATTGAATCTGTATCTATAAGCTGAAATATCTCTAATATTCCACTTTGGAACTTAAATACGTTGTTTTCCTGAAATGGGTAACCTTTTCAACCTATTGCTTTCAACTTATTTGTATTGCATCAAAGGTTTTTTCCTCGCACGAGCATTTTGAAGATCGTTGTGCAAGAAAACTGGAGTCACCTTTCTGTTTCCCCAAGCCAGCCTAGCATGTAAATCTATTCCCAAGCTGTTGCTTTTATCTAGCAAAATTTCTTACTTTGTATCCTTTTCCAACTAGAATAAGGAAAAAAAACATTCTGACACTTTTGTAATCCAGTTCTCTGTATCTGGATTCGGACAGTTCAATTACAGAGGCTAACAAGTTCAATGCTGCCAGTTTAGTTGTTGGATGTTTTGGTTCATTATGCCTATAATAAGGCCATCAAATTTGAATTTTCAAAAGATGCAAGATGGTGAAGCATATGTTGCATCATAGTGAAATTCACAAAAACAATGTTATGTTGGTATCCGGAACTCACATCTCTAACTTAATTTTTGCCTTGTCAGAATACTGTAACTTGCTAGTATGGACTCATTGCAGGGAAGAGTTAGAAGAGGGTACTGAAGCTGCAAAATTTCTGGAATATTATATTCAACAAACAGTCACAGGAAGTTATAGTTACTTAAAACAGGATATAGCTTTGTTGAGAAAAAGAACCTTACAAAAGGCTATTGAAGATTTGCCTTCCCGAGAGAAGCAGATTTTGTTGCAGTGCTTAAGAAGGAAAAATCTTCAAATTATGATAGTGACGATGCATCCAGTACTTGGTTTAGCAATTACGGAGAGATTTTTTCACAATTGTCAAGCGTACTCAGGAGGTACCTAAGAAACAGAGTCCATTTTTGCCCAAAAAACAGGCTCTGAGAAAAAGAAAGAAACCATTTTTGCCAAAAAAACGTGCTCTTCCATCCCTCACTCCATCTCCAATCCCTGCAACTGTTCTGTCTCCCGCGCCCTCTCCACATCCTGCAGCAGTTCCAACCCTCGCTCTATCTCCGGGTCCTGCAACTGTATCACCAGTTTATGCTCCAGTTCCTTCTATTGAAGTGCCCACTAGCTCTCCTCCAGCTGTGGAGCCTCCTTCTCCAGTTCTAAAACCTCCTGCAAACCCTCCAAAACTTCGAGCTTACACCAATTCTTCTAACCCTTTGCCTGTTAATCCTCCGGATAAACCACAAAATGGTCCTAATTTTCCAGGAATTAATCAAGAGCATCGAAATTATTTAATTGCAGTTGTGGCTGGATGTTCCGTTGCAGGAATTGCCTTTTTAGCTGTGTTGATATTCTGTGTTAAGAAGAAAAAGAAAGAAATAGCTCCAAATGATGGGCAAAGGGATGGGAAACAGCCTCTGAATTTGAATGCAGGTGTTTATTTGCTGCTATTTATAATGATGGTTAATTAATCCATCATATCATTCTTTTTCATTACATTTCAGTAATTGGTATGATATGTATTGTCAGGTTCTTCTCTAAATGCCAAGTGTGCATCAGCTGTAAATGATGCTGATCGTCATAAATCTTCCGAAGCAGACGCTGAACTGTCAAAACCTGAGATGAATGCAAATGCACATGCACCAGTACCGCTTCCTTCAGGAAAATCTGCACCTCCACCTCCACCTACTGGTCCTCCACCAACTCCTCCTCCTAAACCACCTCCTCCGAACCCACCTCTACCTCCAAAAGTTTGCCCTCCTAATTCACCAAAACCTGGTAATTTGCCAAAGCCTTTACCTCTTGGAGCACATCAGTGAGGACGCTCTTCTGAGACCTGGGGAAGTGACTCATTGGGTGAATCTGATGCTCCCAAAACAAAATAAAAACCATTCTTTTGGGAGAAGGTTCTTGCTAACCCTGACCACTCTATGGTTTGGCTTGAAATAAAAACCGGCTCGCACTGATCTTGCTATTCACTTTGCTCATGCGGGAGTTTAACTGTTTCTGTTTTTACCATTCTGATTAAAGAATTTTATTACAGGTTGAATGAGGAGATGATGGATTCTTTGTTTGGATATATACCAGGAGACCTAGGGAAAGATGATCGTATAAAAGTTTCCTCATCCTTTGAACAAACCTCACAGTACATTCAGATTATTGATCCTAAGAAATCACAAAATCTAGCAATTCTCCTCAAAGAGATAAATGTGACAACAGAAGAACTTTATGATGCTCTTGATGAGGGTAAATCTCTCTCTCTCCCTATGATGGCTGTATGAATCCTCTTAGAAATTCCATTTTGGTCCAATTCACTCCAGGACTAAATATTTTATCTTGAAGGATAATTTTTGGATTATCTAATACTAGAGGACTGTCCGTCTCACATTGACCCTACGTTGATATATATGTCTCTAACAAAACTAATAGGCTCTTGGCAAACACCTGAGTAAATATACATCAATATGATCCCGATTAGTTGGTATCACGTATAGACTATACGCATGATTTGATTCATTTTGTTCTATTCTTAGCTAAGTTCGCATTGATTTTGAGAAAATATAGGGATGACTTTCCTACATATGGTTTTCGGTTTACCTTTGTTCTCTTCTGACGCCTGAATTTATCATATGGTTTCACCTGCAAACAGTACATTTGGGAGTCTATGTATGACATGCTAAACCATCTCAGTCGACCTTTTCTAATTTTATCCTCTACACGTGCTGCTCGGCCTCTCTGTCAGATGTGCTTATTTTAATCTTTTCAAATTTTGTAAAATCGCATTTCTACAACGCTCAGATTGTGGATATATTGGACCTTAGCAACCCAACTTTCGCTTCAATATATATAACATTGTTAGATATGTGAACATGCATTTGAATTAAATCAGTATCTTAACATCCGCACTTACTGTATTTACTCTTGTGTTTAAGGGAAAGAAAATGTAACACCCCGTATTCGAAACAGACCAAAAATGCAGATTTTGAGAAGTTTCAGGTGCAACCCACGGTTGCCATCCACGGACCGTAGATCAGACCACGACCCG
The DNA here is from genome assembly GCA_029582605.1 of Solanum gracilifrons. Taxonomy (NCBI): domain Eukaryota; kingdom Viridiplantae; phylum Streptophyta; class Magnoliopsida; order Solanales; family Solanaceae; genus Solanum; species Solanum gracilifrons. The sequence goes on from JAJOOH010003037.1 coordinate 20,464, forward strand.
TGCTGGTGGTCCGTGGTTCAACACTGAAACCCCTCCCAAACCCAGCTTAGAAAATTGGCTAAGTCCCGACTCACGGACAGACCCACGGTCCGTAGATCAGATCACGGTCCGTGGTCTGTGTCCGTGGATCGAGACTTCCCTTACCCAGCCTCTGACACAAACTACGGTCGACCAGCACGGACTGTCATTCGATCCACGGTCCGTAGGTCTGACCGTAGATGAGGGTCAGCAGCCAGTTAGCTGAAAATTATTGATGGGTCAA
>JAJOOH010003038.1:0-24518 GCA_029582605.1 Solanum gracilifrons
GAGTTCACATGCTACAAATTGATTGATAAACAAACAAAAGAAGACTCGATATTGCGATTAGAGCATTCAAACTTAAGACGGTAGATCCATCCATAACGGTAGATCCGTCCATACTAAAAATAAAATAAAAAAAATACTAACGGACAAACCAAAACGCCTAGCAGGTTCACGAGGCATTGTGCTTAAAAATAAAGGAAACCAAACATAAGGGATATTTTAAAGAAAAAAATTACTTCAGCAGGCTCATTTTAAAACAAAGATAAAACAGATCAGCCTTTGGAAATAAAAAAAGAAAAATGACAGACGGCTTACTTAAGCAACCACATTCAACAAGTTAGTACAAAAATCTTATCTCAACCAACTCGAACATGGATCTAAAGATAACGAATTAAAGAGTAAAAATGCATAAGAAAGAGCTTTCACTGATCCCAGAATAACTCTTTGGGAAATGCTGAAGAACAACCCCAAATTTCTCGTTTTCAGACGAGTCCTTGACTGGAAAAGTTAAAACATGTGAAGGCAATGAATGACAAAATGACACTGAGCGACGACATGGCATACGAACTTCAAAAAAGCGACATTCTAAGAGACAAAAGATGAACCATAGAAAATGAACTTGCAGGGAAAAACTGGATGACAAGATATATGCAACCTGGAGAAGGAAAATAAGGCTTACCCCTTGAAATAAACTCGACTCAAAACAACCAAGTATATGATCAAAACGAGCAATAACATGCACGATCTATGAACTTAAAACGGTAGTAAATACGACACATTAACTCGAAATATTAACATCTTAGTTCGTTCCCTCAACTTGAAGTGAAAGAACGAATGATAAGGCGTCACATGCTGAGCAGCAATACAAATCAATCGGTATTGTAGAAATGAGATCAGAAAGGGAAACGACAAACGAAACTTCGAATGAAATAACATGGGAATATCAACAATGAATACAAATCTTTGAAACTTTAAATCGATATTACAGTGGACTCGCAAATATAACTAAGAACACACACATCATGTTGAAGCAACACAAACTTGATAGTAACTAACAGCTAACAACCACAAGCTAAAAGCTTTCAAACATCAGTACGCTGCTATAAAGTAGAAGAAATGTGGAAAGAGCATTATGAAGAGACATTACCTTTTTTCGAGAAGCGAACGAGGTTACGAGATTAGAGCGAGCTTCCACGACCTCATAAAATCAACAACTCTTTCTTTTCCAACGACTTACAAACAGAGAAAGAAAGAAACAAGTATTTTGATGTACACCTAGGGAGATTTTTGTAGTTTCGAAATTCTTTTCTCTGAGAATTCTTCTTAACCTTTAGCAATTTTTCCCTCTGCCTTCGCAAGAAAGTTTTTCACTCAAAAAAAAAAATCCCCCCTATATAATGAATAAAGAGGTGGTTTAAATAAGAGGAAGATAGGGCACGATTGTTTGGGGGGGGGGGGAATTTGTATAAGAAAATGGCCTATTTCGAAATTCAAACCTAAAAAGAAAAATCCTTTCACCATTAAGGATAAACATTTTTTTTTATCAAGTTTCGTCCCATTCTGAAAAAGGAAATGGGGCAGCCGCGTGCTGCTACTGTACTATTCGAGAGGGATGGGAGAAGACAACACGACTGGATTGGACTGGCGGGTACGCGCGATTGGACTGGAATCGCTGGAATTTGTCGTTGTTCGCTGCTGTTTGATAACGTGGAATTGGAAGGGAAAAGGGATGGGGTCGGTTGGTACTGCTATACATTTTGGGTTTCTTTAGAATCATAAGGGATTTGGGTTGGGTTAAGGTGAAGGGGATTGGGTGTTGGGTACTGGTTTGGAGTGGGCTGGGAATGTTACATTAATATTGGGCTGGGCATACGTATTTGGAATTGGCAAAATAAAATGGATTATGGGAGTTGGCAAAGTGGCCTGATTTGGTCTTAAAAAAAACAAAGTTCTATCGGATTTAAAAATTAGCCAAATTGAATAAACTAAAGAATGCGACTAAGATTTATATAAGACGACTTAATTTTGATTAATTGACGAGCTTCTTAATCTTAACAAAATAAAATAATTAACTTAATAAATAATTCAACAACATACCTGTAATTCAAACTAAATTAAATTAGTAAAGTGTTTAACGTTAAAAATAAATGAAATCTTTTCAAGATGGTTTTCAAGTATTTGTAAGATATATTAGTTACATACGTAACAATATAAAACATATTTATTATTTAAAATATTTAAAATATTATAAAAGTGAATAGAATTCTTAAAAATATCTTGAAACATATTTTGAATTTTTTATAAAATTAATTATTTCAAATCGTTGAAAATTAAGAAGCTCAAAAGTTAATTCTTATCGGGGAGGGTCAAAATTAGGTGTCAACAGCGAGCCTAGAAGCAAATCGGCGTTTCGCCGAACGGGTCGGCAGTCACGACTTTGTCCGCTGTTTGGAACCCCACATTAACTGGAGGTCTTGTAAAACTCAGCGAGAAAAGTGCCTACTCGATGTATCGCCGAGCAAAATTAATGTCGTCGAAAATGCGAGAACTGGACGATTTTAAAGGCCAAAGGTTTAAAATTTCAAACTCTTTTGCATTCCCTCACTTTTTAACTTCCCAAAATTACACCCGCACTATATTTTCTATATTTTCATGTTTTTACCACTTCCTAGTCGTTGATTGTGTGCTCGGAGTTGGAATTCTTTGCCACTTAGCTTTTCAAACTATATATACAGCATAAAAGGTTGGTTTTCCGAACCCTGAACTTGTAATTAGCGATTTTTACTCATTTGCAACTGTTTTTATCTTAGTGATGTGTGTTGAGTCTCTTTGATTCCATATTTTTGTGTTTGTCCGCCTGTGTGCCTGTTTTAATTTGAATGTCTTGCCTAAAATACCTACAGTGTTGATTTCTCAAATTTTCTTGCTTTAATATTGATCTAAATTGATGGGTTGTACAAAAATGTTATTGGGTCTAGTCGGGTGAAGTCTGAGTAACCCTAATTGTGCTAAATGACGTACTTTGCCCGATGATGGAGTGTTTGACGTCATTCTTAAGGGCTAAAGTCGTCAAATGGCCAAATTTGGCCAAACCAAGAGAAGTTTGAGTATCCCGGGGGCATCGGCCTTATGGGTCTAAGTCTAATTGAGATTGTGTATGCTTTGATTTTGTTTTTGTGGTTGCGGGGTTGATTTTGGAAGTCGGGGTAGAAAGTAGGAACGTTGGGAAGTTTGGCGAGTTGGGTCGAGCTCGCCGAACCACTCGACGGTTCGCCGAATTCCCCTTGATCTCTTTTAATTAAATGTTAATCTTGACTGTTGTTTCTGTAACTTTCAGTGAGAATCCTAAGTTCACCGAGTGCACTCGATGACTCGTCGAAAGTCTTCTTTGATCGCCCTTTCTGCGCCCCTAACCCCTAAAATGCACTGTAACTTTCGGCAGGATAGTTTGTGCTCGCCGAATGCTGTCGGTGATTCACCGAAAGTCTACTCCCATCACCGACATGCCAATTTTTCTGAGAAATTTTGAGCCAACTCTTTCAGAAGTGATTCGACGACACACCGATTGGTTCGATGAGTCTGTTTGCAATTGTTTTTCTGCAATTTTGTTTGAACTATTCCTTACTTTCTATGATGTGTTTATAGATATGGCTAGACCAAAAGTGGCTGGTGAAGACATCCCACCCCGCAAGAGGGCCAAGGGAATCAAAATCAACGAAGATGTTGTTGCATTCAAGGCTAAGGTTACCAAAACTTCCCACCACAGGTGGGAAGGGAAAAGGGAAGGGTAAGACACCTTCTCCTACGTTACCGGAGGTCAGATCTAACAATGATGGGATATATGCCACTCACCTCACCACTTCTGAGAGTAAGGGTGAGCACTAGGATCCTCGGGCAATCACTTTTGAGCTTGAGGATGATGAGTTACTGTCAGCCCATAGAGCTGAGCTACGTTCAAAAAGGCTGAATGATCCATTTAGGATTAGGACTCCCCAGGCCACTGCTTCTCCTCCTGCTCCAACACATGTTGTGGTCCTAGCACCACCGGTATAGGGTCCTCTTTCCTGATCTATGAACAGACTTAAGACTGATGGATTGAGGACCATTATAGAGGAGAAGAGGTTACTTACTGATGGAGTCATAAACATCTATCCAGAGATCATTAAACCCCGTGGCCCTTATGTTCCCAATTGGGTTCGGGAGTTCTACACTGTCTATGGAGCTTTAGTGCCACAAGGGAAGAAGCAGGACGTAAAATTCACGCCGGTAGACTATATGGTTGTCAAGGGTGAAATGTGATAGTGATGCTATCAATGGAGTCCTGGGTTTTCAAAACAACTTGAGGATGACTGCCAATACAAGATCAGGACAAAAACATTAGAAAATATGAAGATGTGGTTGGCTTTCGTGATATCTGACTGTACTCCCAAATGGCTCGAGGTTGGAGCACCCATTAAAAAGAATGACTAAATATAGCAGCAAGATTCTGGTTTGGCTTCATCAGCAGTACTATCATGCCATCCCAGAACGAGTCAATTCTCCGTCACACAAAAGTAGCCTGTCTTGGTTGCATCATTGTTGGGACAAGGCTAAACTTGGGGATGATCATTGCACAGGAGATGGTCATGAGGGCCAAGCAGCGCCAGACTTCTCTACCATTTTCATTGTTGATCACTGAGTTATGCAGACGAGCTCACGTACCTCGAGATGAGAAGAAGGATGTGGAAGTGATTCCCACATCTTCAACCGACATCTGGAGGATTCAGGTGAAATACTTGAAGGATGAGACCGACAAGAAGAAGGTAGCCCGGTGGACACATCCCCAGTCGTGGATACTGATGCATTACCTGCAGAGGCACCTTTTCCTACTCCAGCCCTTGGGCCTTCAGGTATATTGAGAGTTGCCCCTTCTATGACAATTAGTTCCTCTACACCTTCCTTGCCTCCTAGGTCTGGTGCCTTTGTTGTTACTACTTCCAGACCTCCACTCTCTCAGGCTGCATTACTACGGATGGGGCAGCTAGCCTATTTTGTTGATAGACGTGCCTCCATACTTGAGGCCACCATTTCGGGCATGATCGAGAGAGCCTTTGCTGATGTTGTGACACCTTTGAGTTCTACTATTGATGCCCTTGCGGCAAGTATAACAGTGTGCGAGTGTGGCCAAGGGGCCATTGAGGACGTGACGGCTCTAAAGGCGGCTATTGCTGAGTTGAGGAGAGATGTGGACCGACTGAAGTCCACCAACATGTCGATGATTTTTGGGACTGTGGAGATCCCCAATATGCCAACTGATACAAATGTGCCTCTAGCTACCACCGGAGATGAGATTCAAGTTGAGGAGGTAGTTGCTGCCGAATTTGAGGCTGAGACCGATGAGGAGCAGCTGGGTGTTGATGAGGAGGCGATGATAGATTCAACCTTGCAGATTTCTTTGGCAGATACCACCATGGTCGGATCTAGTGTTAATGATAACCCAGACACGGATGCTCAAGATTAGAATGTTGCACCGGGCACTGATCCCCTGATAGATGGAGCGACTGCGTAGACATGACCCTTTTTACCTCCCTCTCTGTATTTTTTATTGATTTTAAGTACTTTATTGCATTTGAGGACAAATTGCTTTTTATTTGTGGTGGGGTGAGGTATTTCCATACCTACTTCTTGTGATTGTTATTTTTGTATATATTGGGTTTTTGTGTTTAACTTGTGTTATGACACTGTTTTGTGAATGTTTGAGCTTATGGCTCCTTGTTTTAATTGCAAATGATTTTTGGACCCTTCTGAAAATTTTGCCACCTCTTGATTGTGTTTGAATGTAGCTGTTCTTGTGCAAATTTGAGTATCGGTCATGATCAATATAAATGACTTGAATAGTGCTCTCAATTAAATAAAAATGAATGTGCGGCTACGATGAGGCCAAATGAAGTTGCATAGATAATATGTGAACTTTTTGCATCTCGTTGTGACTAGCCGATTACCGAATTGTGTCTCTTGTAATGAACATTGCACACTAGTATAAGTGTGGAGTCTTATTTGATATTGGTGCTAATGCCTTGTGTAATGAGCTTATCGTGAACCTTGTGTGATGACACTTAGAATTTGCCCCGTTAGTCTGGTTGATTAAGTGATGCAAGCTCTTGAAATGATCTTAGGCAACAATTTTGAAGAGTGAAATAATTTGACATTATACTTTTTTTGTGGCCAACCTTGTGAGTGTGTGAACTTGACTTGAACACCCTTTGAGCCTTACCATTTTCTTGGAAGAAACTTGATGCAATTGTGACCTTTCTTTATCCATTCACCCATAATCCTCATGATTTGTGGTTTGTTTAAATAGGCAACTTAGGCAAAAAGCTTAAAGTTGGGGGTGTGGTGAAAAAAGAAGGTAAATCAAGAAGTGCAAAGAAGTCCCTCTTGATCTGTGATTTTGAGAAAGATGGAGCCCCTCTATACAAAAAAAAGAGAAAAAGAAAAGGAATAAAAAATTTGTGGAATAAAATTGTGAAAGTTGCAAACTGGTATTCCATGGAAAGTGAATAATGGGGTGAATTTTGAGCATAAATGAGAATGATGAAGAAAAGGAAAGAAAGTGTTGTTCATACCACATTTCATGATGATAGCAGCCACTGATCCTAAATGACCATACATGTACACTCAGCCCCGTTACAAGCCTTGAAAAGACCTTTTTGATCTTGAGTGAGCTAAAACGAATGTTAATTGGAAAATAAGGGCAAACCTATGGGTGGAGTAATGCATGTCTTCATCTTTATAAGTGTGAGAGTTGTTTGTGATTCCGGAACTATAAATTGTTGAACCATTGTGTGTGGATATGGAAGCATTGTTGTGTGAGGGCATTTGAGTACCTTTGTTGAGCTTGAACTTGCATTTGAAGCAAGTATTGTGAACTTGAGAATCTTTGGAAATGGTAAGTCACAACCTGAACCATTGAGTGCACAATTGATCCTTGCATAAGTAAGTTGAGTCTTTTTGTGTGCATTCATGATTGAGTCTTGTGTAGCACTATTTGAGACATCATTTTTAAACTGCTGAACTTGAGTTTTACTTAAGGACAAGCAAAAGTTTAAGTTGGGGGTGTTGATGAGTCCAAGATTTGGACTTATTCAAATACTTGTTTTGTGCCAATAATTGATGTAAAACTCTTGATTTCCAGGTATATGGATTGAGAAACAATGCAAGGATACTAATTTGCAAAAAGGAATGAAGCAAGCTGAAAGAGTGAAGAAAAGGAAGCCTAGTGATCGCCAAGTCTACTTGGCGAGTCGCCGAAGGGCTCCTTGACCGCCTAAAGTTCCAGTGTGCCAATCCCTAAAGGAGAAAATCAAGTTGGCGAGAGTAAGGAGCAGTCGGCGGATCATCGAGTGGTTCCGTGATGCAGTGTTGGATCGACCAAAGTCACACACCTTGAGGATGCTGAAGGCCAAGACAGAAAGGCGATGAAATTGGCTAATGGGCACATCACCAAGTGGATCGGCGAGCCCAACTTACTGCGTCGAATGGCTCTTCGCAACACATTTTTGACGACTATAAATACATTTTTAAATATCAATTCTAGTATCATTGAATCATTTTTTAATTCTGAATAGTATATGTGTTTATATTTGGAGAGTTTTTCTTAGCTTTTGGAGAATTAAAGTTTTAACTTTTGAGAAATTGAAAGTGGGTCTTTGAGATTCTTTGATTTGGACCTTTGTAAAGACGGAATCAATCTTACCCAGTTGATGGAAACTCAATTTGGTAAATTTTTTTTTATCTTTTTATGATGTCTAGCTAAAACTCCAATTCTTGGGTGTGATTATGTGATTATGGGCTGATTTAGTTTATGGGTATTGCTAATTGATAGTTTAAATGTTGTTTAGAAGTGATTTCAATCATTAATTGTGGTTTAATTTAAGAATTGTAGTTGCAAATGCAGAAGTTTTAAAACTAAGATTATTGATTGATGGTTTGTGGGTATTGGGTTGTCATGGGTTCAGCTTGAGAGAGTGAACCCTAAACCCTTTTCCACACATTCAGCTCTCTCTCTCTCGAGAGAGTGAATGGACTAAGGCGTCGGTTGTTCTCATTTTTAATGCTTGTCTATGTTCGAGAGAAATCAACCTGATTCGGGGTAAATTGTTCAAGAGAAAGTTTACCTCCTCTATAGTCTAGCTTAATCACTAATAACTATCTATTTTCTAGTAGTTGCAATTACCCATTTGTCTACATTAGCCTATAATCGAATCACATCCCAAGAACCCATCTCATTATTGATATTTCGTATTGTTTGATGCTGTTGTAGTTGATAATTTAAATCAAACCCCCCTTATTTGACATTCGTGTCACCCCTTGATTTGAATTATGTTTATATTCGATAATGTCTATTCCTATGACTGATTTGACCATGTTCACACTTTACTATTGAATCTTAAACACATACCGCTCCTTGTGGGATTCGACCCCAACTCATTTATTTGGGTAATATAGTAATCTTTATAAACATGATTTTTATAAACAAATAGGGTTCATGTGGTACGAAGAATGGGCATCAATTTAGAATTTAATATGCGTAATGGAAATCAAAATCTCAATGGTTAAGGAATTGGAACACAGAATAAGAAACATAACTGAATTCATATTTCAAGAGAACTGAGGATAGAACTCTAAACATAATGTTTCACTTACCGAACTGAGATGTACGGCGTGAGGACGAGCTAGTCTATCAGTATGAGTAACCTCACATACGTGATTATGAAGCTATTAGACTGAAAACTTTGGTGGAGACATGATTTTTCTTGAGCTTGAGGAAGATCGTTAGCTTTCTTGAAAGAAACCTATGATCTTGGAATCTTAGCGTTTGATCTTGAGAAAATAAACTCTTTTATGAAATTCTTAAAGTGGAAAGAATTTCGGAAAACCTTGGATGGAAAAACTTCTCTTTGTAGCTTGAATATTTGACTTGAAGGTTTTAAGGTTCTTGATAGAGAAGAGGAACCCTAGGTAGGGTTGGGCATAATTTGATTCAAACCGAAAAAACCGATCGAACTGATTTTATTTATTTTCAGTTTTGATTTTTTGGTTTGATCGGTCGATTTCGATTTTAAATTTTAAAAATTTGATTATTCAGTTCGGTTTTCGATTTTGAATTATTTTTTTCGATTAACCAAAAAACCAAATTTTATTTAATACATTTATAATTTTATATAAATCCAATCCAAATGTCAGCTTATTAAAAAGTAAAAGAAAAGGCCCACCAAATTTCCCAAAAGATAAATGCCTAAATTCATCAACTCTCAACCTATGCACAAGCTTCCTGCATCACAACATTTTGAGTTCAGTCGGTTTTTTCCATTGCTGATAATTGATGGCTCGACGCCTCAACCCCAATCTTTAAAATCACATTGAAAATATTATTTTTTTAAAAACTGATACAATTTAAAATTTTAATTTATGACTAAAGAAAGGCTCATAAGGATGATATTCAAACTGAAATAAACCGAACCTAAATTGTAAAAACCGAACTAAATCGAATATATTTCAATTCAGTTTCAGTTAGCATTTTCATCAAACCGAAAAATCGAACCAAATTTTGCAAATCGAACCGAACCAACTGAACACCCAGCCAATTCAGTTTCAGTTAGCATTTTCATCAAACCGAAAAATTGAACCAAATTTTGCAAATCGAACCGAACCAACTGAATACCCAGCCCTAACCCTAGGTGAGTTTTGAGAGAAATTTTGGAGACTTGAATGTTTAGATTGATGATTATGAGAGGAAAACTAGTTAGTTGAATGATATACTCAGTTAAAAGTTAAAACACCCAAAAAGGACTTAGAATATGTCTAAAAGGCATGGAAAAGGACCAAAATAATCTTGGAACATGTGCAGAAATGTTTTGAAAAAATTTGTAGAAAAACTTAACAAAAGGCTCTAAGGTTCATGGAACATTCCACCGTCTGTAGTTCTGGTCGTAGAACATCAACTACCTAACAATGCTTCACGAAAATGGGTATAACGTTTTACTACAAACTCTAAATGAGACAAACTTGATGGCGTTAAAAAAATGACTCGTAGACCTTTAGTTTGATATGTCGCAGGCCATCAAATTCATTATGTGTTGAGATATAGACTCACATGCAGTTGACCTAAGTAGAATCTTATATCAAAATTCAATCGGTAAGGAAGCTTTCGACTCAACTTTGTGATAGAGGATTATTATGAACTCTATTAGGTGTAAAAACATCAGAATTTAGGTTTTAGAAAGGGTGGGGAAAAAAAATAAAATAACCCTTCTTAAAACTGACAGAAGTTGTCTACGAAAGGTCATCTACGATCTGTACAAATGTCTATAGACCGTACACCCTCTCATAGAAAACAAATTGAGTTTCTGTATTTAATAAGTTTGGATCTATGAACCCTTTCTAGGGCCCATAGAAACTTTGACAGGCCATCCTACTATATCGTAGGAAGCTTACTGGGAGGGGTGATCAGGACTTTGTTCCACGAGACCTTCTACAGATCGTAAAAGGTTTTATGAGCCGTATAGTCTAATTCGTGAAACTTGGATCGGAGAATAATTTTTCAGAGCATGGTTCTACGAACCCACTTTCGGTCCGTAGATATTTCTACAGGCTGTAGATGCCTTCAATGGGACCAGTGCGAGGAAAAAAAATTTATGGTCTGATTGAGTTGAATTTTTTTTTGGGGTGTTACATTTACTCTTTCTTTTATATTATATTTTATTTATTTATATAATATTATATTAAAACAGACTACTTTTCACATTTGAAAGGTTGTGACTTTTTCGAAGAGTGTGACCTTCTAAAGAGTTGCGATTTGTTTGATGAGTTGTGACATTTCCAAAGTGTTGCGATTTTTCTAAAATATTGTGACTTTTCTTATAGATACAATAAACACATGTTCATACTACCTGCTATAAATAGAGGGATTCACTCACAATTTTAAACTACAATTTTTTTAAGTTTTTCTATTTTTCTTCTTCTTAAAACACGAATTAGTAATTCTTCTATCTTATATTATGGGAAAATCTCTAAATACACAATTTATTTTACCATATTCTTTAAAATTTTCTATCATTTGAATTTTTTTTTTAAAAAAATCATACTCTCTCCTATTCTCGGATACATTACTTTACGCGATATATCGGTTGGATACATTATTGTACGCGATGTTTCGACCGCATACATCACTTTACACAATGTATAAGATACATCACTTTACACGATGTATCGATCATATACATCACTTTACGTGACGTATCGGGACGTACACGATGTATTAGGACGTTGAGTGATGTATCTAAAATTAAGACACGATGTATAGGGACGTTGAACAATGTATTCAAAATCGAGACGCGATGTATTAGGATGTTTTGGGATGCATTCGGATTCCATCAAATTTAAAGGAGTTTTGTAATTTCAAAAAGAGTAGGGATATGATGTAATTAGCTCTTTACACTATGTGATTTGTGTAATATTATATTATATTACATTAAAAGCAAACACTTTTTTATATTGAAGGATTGTGACTTTTTGGATGGGTTGTGACTTTTTCAAAGAGTAGTGACATTTTCGAAGGGCTGTGATATTTTTTGATAAGACACAATAAACACATGTTCATACAACCCTTTATTGGCTATAAAAGAAGTGTTTCCTCACATTTTTAAACCAAGGATTTTCTAAAGTTTTTGTTCTTTCTCTTTTTAAAAACTCAAAGTGTGTTTTGCAACCATTGAGTAGGGTTGGACATTCGGTCGGTTCGGTTTGCAAATTTTGGTTCGATTTTTCAATTTTTGGTTTGCTGAAAATGTAAATTGAAACTGAACTAAAATAAGTTTGATTCATTTCGGTTTTTTTCGATTCGATTTTTCGGTTTGAATATCATCATCTTGGGTCCTTATCTTTTCATCATTATCGCTAGACTTTTAAAATTAGATCAATTTTCTTTTTAAAAAAAAATAGCTTTCCAAACTAAACTAATGAACAAGTCTACAATATTACAGATATGTGAAGCAAAAATAAGTGATTTGGTACATTGAAAATTCAGCCAAAACCATCAAAAACTTTTATCCAAAACCAACAAACTTTCTAGAGTTCTTGGACTGTCCACATTTGATACAAAGTTGTGGAAGGCACCATAGTTGGCATCGGATCGACATGGTCTTGTGGCGTCGGTAATGGTGGTCTCTACTTTTAGTTTGTCGGTGATGGTGGTCTTGTGGCCTCGTCGATGGTTGGGTATTGCGAATTTTGAGATTGAAAAATTGTTTAGGAAAATTTTTCGAAACAACAATATTTTAGCATCTAATAGGACCCCTTGTCAACACTTTCAATATTTATTGAAAATGTCAATATTTTAGTTTGTTATAATGCTGGCTGTATTTATTTAATTTGAAAGAATAAAAATTTTTAATATTTAATAACAGAATGGAGAGAATCATGGGAGAAAAATATTTCAAAAAAGGTAAAAATATTTCCCTTAATTTTTTATCCTTACTTGTTTGAAAATTTTAAAATATGATTTTATCTGAAATGTATTCGGATGGACTTCTTTAAATATGATTTTTTGTGTCATTATTTTAAAATGTAATTGAAATATAAATTGCGAGTGATATTGAAAATACAAAATGAGCCAAATAAAATACAAATCTATTTACTAATAATAGTATGAATTCGTATATAATGAATACGTAAATAAATTATATTTTGGTTATTTAGAATTGAAAATGAATACAAAATCAAATCTAAATACAAATTATCTGGTATACAAAGTGATATTGAAAATACAAAATGAGCAAAATAAAATACAAAATATGTTCTATTGATACAATTAGGATGAATACCTATATAAAATAAATAAACTGTAATTTGGTTATTTAGAATTGAGAATGAATACGAAATCAAATATAAATACAAAACTTGATGGTATACCATTAAGACGAATACAAAATCAAATCTAAATACAAACTATTTGGTATACAAAGTGATATTGTAAATACAAAATAAGCAAAATAAGATAAAAACTTTGATTTACATATGCAATTAGGATGAATACATTAATAATGAATACATAAATAAATTGTATTTTGGTTATTTAGAATTGAGAATGAATGGACAATTAAGAACTTCTATCCGGCAATTGATTCCTCAAGCTCCATGGATTCAAGAAGAGTCTTTTCGGAACCATCCATAGAGCGGCGGCAGCGGAGATCTGGAACCCAACAGGGAAATCGCCCGAGCCCTAAAACAAAATTACAAGAAAATTGAAAAAAATTGTTTAAAAGACTAAAAATCTTAAATACATAAATATTTGATGATTGTCTAACCAAACTCACATTCTACTAAATCTGAAATATTAAAAAAAATCACAAGAAGATCAAAAAAATTTATTTCAAAGACTAAAAATCTGAAACACATAAATATTTGATGATTATCTAACCAAACTCACATAAAAATTGAAAAAATTGACGGAAAATCCGTAATATATAAAACCCGAAATACAAGATAATCGGTGATTTTAAAAACAAAATCAACATAACTATCACTAAATAATTGAAATTACCTTTAACAATTGAGATATTTCTTGAGTTAAGTTAGAGATTTGTTGAACAAATTAGGAGAACCATTCATAATTTGTATTTCTTGACCTGCAAAGAAATTTGAAGAAAGAGAAAATATAAAACTTGAATGATGGGGAAAGAAATCGGTAGTCTTTTTTTTTCTTTTTTCCTTTTTTATATGTTATTGGTTTAGAATATGGTCCAATGATGGACTGTTTTGGGGAAAAAATGGTAAAATAAATAATAATATTTGAATACAATTATGTTGTAAAGTATTGACATTTTAAATAAATATTTTAAAGTGTAGTTGTTTTGACTAATTATGTTAGGTATGTTGACTAGATTGCTAATTTTCCCATGGAAAATGTTTCAAAATGTCAATATTTTAGCATTTAATAGAATCCCTTAGGCACATTTTCAATATTTATTAAAAGTGTCAATATTTTAGTTTGTTATATAGCTGATTTATGTATTTCTTAATTTGTTTAATTTGAAAGAATACAATTATTTAATAACAGAAGGGAGCAAATCAAGGGAGAGAGTATTTCAAAAAAAAAGTAAATATCACTTAATTTTCTCATCAGTTACATTTTTTAAAGAAAACTCAAACATGTGCCTTTTTCACAATGTATTTTTGTTTTTTTTCTAGAATCTTGTAACCTTTTTAAAATCGCATTCATTCCAATATGTATATTAGTTGTATTCATTCTAGTTTTCATGTTATATTTTGTATAATGAAACTTGTATTTTTTTTTATTAGTTTGTATTCATTTCAATAGTTATGCCAAATGAATCTATAGTTATTTGAGAAACGTATTTGTATTCATGTATTTTTTTCACTGTGTATTTATTTTTTTCTTCAAAATCTTGTATCCTTTCTTAAGTCGTATTCATTCCAATATGTATTTTATCTGTGTTTGTATTCATTCTAGTTTTTATGTAGTATTTTGTATAATAATACATAAAATACAAAAAACAGTATGATGAAAAAGTGAGAATGAAATATAAAACTGAAAAGGAATAAGTGAATATTTGTTCCAATCATTCTTAAATAAAATACATAACTAGTTGGCATACTTTTAGAATGAATACAAATGAGGAACAATACCAGATTCATAAACTATGCAACATGATTTTTGAATGAATACAACTACTAATAGCATACATACAGTTTTGAATACAAATTGAGAAAGGACACAAAATTCTAAAAAAATTATAAAAATAAAATAAAACAAACCAATAGGAAGTTGCTCTTCCTATAAATAAAATACATATCTAGTTGACATACCTTTGGGATCAATTCAAATTAGGAGCAAATATAAGATTCATAAACTATGCTACAAGAGATTTTGAATGAATACAAATATTAATAGCATACATACAAATTTGAATATTAATTGAAAAAGGATACATAATTCTAAAAAATAACTATAAATACAAAACAAGCTAATAGGAAATTGTTCTTCCTCAACTTGGTCTTCATCAAGTTCTTCGAAATCTTCAGCACCCAATTTTGGAAATCAAAAGATACTTGGTGACAATGTATTTACCTTTATCCGTGGGTGAAAAATATTTTGAAGGAATTGTGAGATTTCTTGAACAAATTGGAGGAAAGTAGAAGAGGTGATTTTCTTAGACAAGAAAATGAGAGAACAATGGTGAAAAACTCAAGAGAGAGAAAGGAAGAATTTGGGGTAAAAACCTAGAAAGAGGGGAAACTGGGTAATGAGAGTTTTTTTTCTTCTTTTTCACGTATAGGAGAGTAAAATTAGTTGAATGTGGGGCCTAATTTGAGAAATAAAAGGAAAGAAAATCAATTATATTAGGATACATTTTATTTGCTAAAATATTGACATATTGACATTTTCAATAATTATTTTAAAGTGTACATGTTTTTAATAATTATGTTAGAGAGTTTGACTAATTTGCTAATTTTTCCATAAATGTATTGAGAAATATCTAAAATATTTGAGTTGCAATAAAATTTGATTTTTCGGTTAACCGTATTTTATTATTTCAAAATCGAAAACCGAATCGAAAAATTGAAAATCTAAAATATAAAGTCGAAACTGATTTTTTTGGCTCCAATAATAACAATATGATAAATAAATAGCTGAAATAACAAAAATGTATTGAAAAATAATAATTTTTTTCGTATTACAAAAAAGACTCATGCATCCGTAAGGAAAAATGTGTTTATCAAATCTAAGAAATGATCTCCATTGATGGGAGCTTAGATCTCTTTGTAATGAGAAGAAGAAGAGAAACTGAAGAACTGATATAATGTGAGCTGTGATTTCTGAGAATCAAAACTAAAACTGCATTCAATGATAGAAGTATGTATATATACAATTATGAAATATATATTTAGCTAACTAACTAATTTGACAGCTAATTAATGCAGCTAATAGTAATTAGTAACTAACTCTAACTAACTCTATGAGTAACTAACTATGATTCAACATTACAAGATAAATATATTGGCTCAACACCACCACCCCCCCTCAAGGTGGAAGTGAGGGGATCACTGCCAGCTTGCTAAGGACTGATGTGTGTTTAATACCAGTGAGAGCTTTAGTAAAAAAATCAGCCAGCGGTTGTCCAGTTCCAATGTGATTAAGAGAAATCAGTCCTTCATGAAGCTTAGTCCTGACAAAATAGCAGTCCACTTCTATATGCTTGGTCCTTTCGTGAAACACAGGGTTTCTAGCAATGTGCAAAGCTGACTGACTGTCACAGTAAACAGAAATTGGAGTTGGAAAGGGATGGCAAACTCAGTAAACAATCTGCTCAACCATACCAACTCCCCCACCACTTTTCTCAGTGCTCTATATTCTGCTTCGGCTGACGAAAGGAAAATTGTTTCTTGCTTCTTGGATTTCCAACTAATGGGACTGTCTCCTAGTAAAACAATGTATCCTGAGACAGATCTCCTGGAGTCTGGGCATGCAGCCCAATCAGAATCACAATAAGCCTTGATATTGTAGTTAGCTTTGTTGAACAAAAAAATACCAAGTGTAGGATCCTTCTTCAAGTATCTAAGCATATGCATAACAGCCTGCAGATGGGGTTGTCTAGGTTCATGCATGAATTGACTTAAGTGCTGGACTCCATAAGCAATACCAAGTCTAGTGTTTGTTAGGAAATTTAGCTTCCTAACAAGTTTCTTGTAATGACCAGGGTCAGATAAGAGAGAACCTTCCTTAGCCTTTAGCTTAACATTGGGATCAAGAGGAGAATTGAAAGTGCTCAACTGGTGGCAATCAAAATCTTTCAGTAGATCTAAAAGGAACTTTCTTTGAGAAATGACCACCCCATCAAGTCTGTAGAGGATTTCCAAACCCAAGAAATAATGGAGTTTGCCCAAGTCTTTGATTCGAAAGCTGTCATGGAGAAACTGTTTCAACTCATTGATCTCGTGTATATTGGTACCTGTGAGGAGTACATCATCAACATAGCTGGCCACAAACACTGATGAAGTACCATCCTTTTTGTAAAACAAGGAATAGTCATGAAGAGAGTGGGCATAGCCTCTAGAGTTAAGGGCTTCAGTAAGTTCTTCATACCATTACCTGCTAGCTTGCTTTAGGCCATATAGAGATTTGTTCAGTTTGCAGACTAGACCTGGAGAATCAGTTTCCAATCCTGGAGGAAGGTTCATGTAGACTTCCTCATGCAAGTCACCATGCAAGAATGCATTATTGACATCCAGCTGAAAAATGTCCTAATTTTGTTTGACTGCAATAGTAATAAGAGTTCTCACAGTTGTCATCTTGACAACTGGTGAAAAAGTTTCAGTGTAATCTATTCCAGGGTGCTGAGTATACCCCTTCACAACCAATCGAGCCTTAAACCTCTCTATCGAACCATTAGCCTTGCGTTTACTACTGAAAACCCATTTGCATCTAATAGGTTTCTTCCCTGTGGGTAAGGGGACTAGGCTCCATGTATTGTTGGTATGTAAGGCCTCAAACTTTGGTGTCATAGAAGCTTGCCAGTCAGGATACATGGCTGCTTCTTTATAAGAACTCAGTTCACTGTCAAGACATATGTTTCTCACAAACTGCTGACTATTAGGAACCAAGACATTGGAGGCTATATGATTATGCAAGGAAAAAGAAGTGTGGACAATGGATGAGGCAGTAGCAAGGGCTGAGGTAGGTGGAGTTGGTGTATGTGAGGACTGCAGAGAAGGTAACTTATGGACATAGTCATTTAAGTAGGAAGGGACTTTGTGTGTCCTGTGGGATTTTCTAGGTTCTGCTATGAAGGTCTGCGATGGTGCAGGTTGTTGTAAGGGTGATGGTGAGGGAATGTTAACAGATGAAGGTGCATGAAGTTGATTGTTGTGTGGTTCATTTGCATCAGGGGACAAAGTAGAACACATGGTATTATCATTTTCAGCATCTATATGTGAAGTGTCTGACATGTACAAGTGTGAATTAGCATGGACATCAACAAATGGTATGGTGTCAGGTACCAAAGGAAACTTACCAGAATCAACAGAAAAGGTAAAAGGAACGACATATTCACAGAAAATCACATCCCTAGAGATAAGTATTTTTCTTGTGGCCAGACTTAACACTTTATAACCCTTTGTACCAAAAAGATAGCCAATGAAATCGTGTGGAGTGGTTTTGGGGTCAAATTTAGTTCTCTGATTCTTTGGGACAGTGGGATAACATAGGCAACCAAAACTTTTCATGTGAGCATACATAGGTCTTTACTTGTGTAAAAGTTCAAAAAGACATTTGTTGTTAATGAGGGGACTTGGAAGTCTATTGATGATGTAGGTTGCTGCTAGGAGACATTCTCCGCAGTATTTAATTGGTAGTTTGGATTGGAAAAGGAGAGCCCTGGCTATTTCAAGTAGATACTTGTGTTTTCTTTCCACCATACCATTTTGTTATGGTGTGTATGGACATAATCTTTGATGCAAAATACCTTGGGATTGAAAAAAACTTGATGTTTCAGAATTTGTGAATTCTAGGCCATTGTCTAACCTGATTTGTTTCATAGAAGTGTTGAATTGGTTATGGACCATGGTTACAAAGGCTTTTACGACTTGTAAGGTGTTGGTTTTATAGCTTAGAAGGTGTATCCAAGTGGCTCTATTATAATCATCAACCAAGGTGAGGAAGTACTTATAATTGTTATGTGTAGCCACATGGTATGGTCCCCAGAGGTCTACATGGACCAGTTCAAATATTGCACTGGAACTGGTTGTAGTTTTATCAAGAAAAGGCAATCTAACTTTTCTAGCCATTGGGCATATGGAACAAAAGAATGGTTGTTTGGGTGAAAAATCTACAGAAATTAGCATTCCTTTCATCTTTACAAAGGGCACATGGCCAAGTCTGTAGTGCCACAACAAATCTACATAATCATTGAGAGATGTAACATGGTATGAAGAAGATGAAACACTGTCTTTATTAATGGAAAACATGTTGTTTACATTGAAAAATTTACATGAGTGAGAAATAGAATGACAAGAACAGTGCATTTTATCAACTAGATTGGATTTAGAAGGAAAAAAAAATTGGAAAAACAACTCTCTGATTTAGAAATATTGGTCCCTTTCCTGAGACAGATTGAGCATAGAAGGTAAAGTCTATCATGCACATTACCAATCTCCAGAGGCCTTTTCAGTGAAGGGGCATGCAACAGACAAGCAATGTTAGAAAACAAAACAACACCTTTAATGTGTGAAGTTAAAGAACTGATGGCTATAAGATTTTATTTGAAAGATGGCACTAGTAAGACCTTATACAGAGTGATCTTAGATGATAATACCACATTGCCTACTTCTGTCACCTTCACATTGTAACCATTTGGTAGTTTCACTAGTAAAGGGTAAGGTAATTGTAGGATATTAGTGAGGTGTTGTCTATTGAAAGTCATATGATGAGATGCTCCTGAGTCTAGGATCGATAAGTCAGCCTTTTCTTTGAAACATCCACAAGACAGTTTATCAAAATTCACAGAAGATGAGCAAGCAATAGTACCTGCAAAGTTTGCAGCTCCACTAGTCTGAGTGTCACTGTGTGGATCAGAATTATTGAAGTATTGTAGCATGTTCATCAGTTGATCATATTGTTCCTTGGACAGTTGTGTTCCCTGATGATTCTCATATGATGGTTCCTCACTCTTGATAGGGTTCATATCAGAATGTCAATTTGCAACTATTCATTTCCCCTTGTTAAACCTGTTGTTGTAGCCATTAATTGTGTTCCTTTGATTGTTTATAGGTGGATTGTATCCATAGTTCCTCTGGTTGTATGAATTGTTCTGTGAGATCTGACCTTGTCCTTGATTTAGCTGAGAAGGGTATCCATGTAGTCTGTAGCACTTGTCTTTTATGTGTCCCGATCTCTTACAATACTCACAAAAGAGTCTAGACCTACTAGAGCTGGCTTCATTAGTGTTGGTGTTGGATGTGTAGTTCATTTTGAAGATCTTAGTGCCTGAAGCACTTACAGCTACAGAAGCAGATTCAGCAAACATCTGGTTGTGTGGTCTGATTTCCCTTTGTTTTTCTTCCTACACAAGAAGTGCAAATACTTGTCCCATAAAGGGTAGAGGAGTCATCATAAGAATGCTTCTTCTCATTATTGTGTAAACCTCATTTAGCCCCATGAGAAATTGGATCAAGCGCCTGTCCTGTTCAGCCTTATACATGATATCTTTGGCACCACAGGTGCATCGACAGTTGCATAGGTGATTAACTGCTAAGGTACTGAGTTCTTCCCACAATTTCTTCATTCTGGTGTAGTAACCAGTAATGTCCAAGGCACCTTGACTCAAATCATTTATCTCTTTTTCTGAATTTAATACAATTTCGCTCAATTGGTTTGATCATATCGGTCGTGCAGTTCTTTCCAAAGTTCCTCCGAGTTGGCGACATATTCAACACTGTCTGCGATTTCCTTTGAAAGGGAATTCAAAATCCACGAGGTGACCATATCATCACATCTTTCCGACTGACGAACCGTTGTAGATGGAGTATCAGGTTTTGGGTATTCACCAGTGACGAAAACCAACTTATTCTTCACAGAAAGTGATCTCAAAACACTTCTCTTCCATGAGCGATAACCAGTACCATCAAAAGGAGTGAGGGCTAAAGTGAAACTAGGGCTATCAGACGGGTGAATATAGAGAGGATTACGTGTATCGATCATCGTTACAGCAGCAGAGCTCATGGTTGGAGGATCAACAACCATTGTCGAGCTAATTTGATACTTGACGATGAAGGTGTGTAGCTGGTGAGAAAATTACAGAGGAAAATGCCTTCGATTTTGGAAGTAGATCTGGATGAAGATCGATCGAAATAGAGAATGAAAATGGAGAGAAAAAAAACTCAATAATGCGGAAGTGAAAGAGAAGAATCAATATGCTCTGATACCATATCGAATCTAAGAATTGATCTCCATTGATGGGAGCTTAGATCTCCTTGCAATGAGAAGAAGAAGAGAAACTGAAGAATTGATACAATGTGAGCTGTGATTTCTGAGAATCAAAACTAAAACTGCATTCAATGATAGAAGTATGTATATATACAATTATGAAATATCTATTTAGCTAACTAACTAATTTGACAGCTAATTAATCCAGCTAATAGTAATCAGTAACTAACTCTAACTAACTCTATCAGTAACTAACTATGACTCAGCATTACAAGATAAATATCTTGGCTCAACAGTGTTCATTTTCTTTCTCTAATTGTTAATGACGAATCCAAGTTCTGCATAATCATCTGAAACATTCAACCTCATAATGTATATAACGGAATTATAGGCATCCACAAAATTTATATAACTCAATTTTCAGAAATTTCCTTGATATTTCAAAACACCTTTACATTGGAAGAGCTAGAATGCGTATTTTTTGTTAAGATTTTCTTTGGTTAATCTCATATATGTTGTAATGACATTTTTGTTTTTACAATAATATGTGGATCTGATCTGTATTTGAGATCTTAATTTGAATTGCTGAAATTTTGGAATCTTTTGTTTTCTTCTTTGTTTAAACGTCAATTTTTTTAAAAAAGTTCTTTAGTGTAAGAGAACTCCATTTTTATTAAAACATAAGATTATTAAGCTTTTTAATAAGAATAGAGATGAGGGAATGATATATTTAGAGGACTCTGTTTGTCGTAAAAGACAAATGATGGAATATTGTATTGAAATGACTAAATAATAAAGTGAAATGATATGCATATATATTTGGGACTCTTCAAATATGAATAATATTCTACCTTTTTTTCTTTTCAATAAAATGACCCAGGGGCCAGGGTCTTTAATTAGATAGTAATTAAAAAATATATGTTGAAGGGTGCATGTGAATTTTTTTTAAAAGTTGCGCATTAATGGAGAATTTGAAAAGACAGCGACAACATTTTGGAAAGTCCAATGAACATAAATGTATATAATCTACCCTATTTAAAATTGAGGCAATGTTGAATTTGTTATTTTTCTTTTGCAAGTTTATCTAATAATTTTTTGCTCTAATTTAAATCTGAATTCATGATTTCAATTATTTCATTAACAAGGAGACGACATTCGTAAATACTTTCTCCTTTTACTTTTACTTGTCACTTATTCCTAAAATAGATTTTCATTTTTACTTGTCACTTTTGATATATCAAGAAAATACAATTATTTTTCCATGTCGTACCCTTAGCATTAAATACTATTCTTCATATCATTTTTCAAGGTCCAATATTACACATTAATTAATAAGGATATTATGATAAAATAGTTGTATCAATAATTATTTTTTAATTGGTGTGTCAAGTCAAAGAGTAACAAGTAAAAGTGATAGGAGGGAGTATAATTTTTTTTCTCATAATGTTTAAAACAATCTTTTAGAGGACTCTGTTTGTCTTAAAACACAAATTATTGAATATTGTATTGAAATGATTTTAAATAATTAAGTGAAATGATATAGTGGATATATATTTACTTGTTTGGACTCTTCAAATATGTTGATGGAAAATAATAATAATATACTACCGTCTTTTTTTATAAAAATAGTATGTCCCATTGGGTCTTTAATTAGATTATAATTTTAAAAAATTATGTTGACGGTTGTGTATGAAATATTTTAAAAGTAGCACATTTTTAGAGAATCTGACAAGACTGCAACAATATTTTTTGAAAAGTCCAAACAACGTAAATGTATACGGTCTAGTGTCTACCCTGGCTAGTTTAAAATTTAGGCTATGTTGAATTTGGTGTTTTTCTTTTGAAAGTTTATCGAATAATATTTTTCTTTAATTTAAATCTAAAATTTCATGATTTCATTAATAAGGAGACCACATTCTTAAATATAATGGCCTTTTTAAAACAACTAGATAATTTGTGCTCGTGCACGCATGGGCCCAATGTTTACCTTATAGAATGATCTTGTGTTTTTTATTAAGCTAGCTCATTGTTAATACTTTCACAAGTTTTTGCCATTTGAAATTGCATCATGTTATCAACAAGGGTTGTGGTAAGCATTCCTTCCTCCTTAATCACAAGTTTCGGGTCCTATTTATCTACAGAATTAATTCATTATTCTAGCTGGAGGATTGTGTCGTGCTGCTAGCGTAGTCGAACGTTTTGTATTTCCAAATTTGGTGTACAATGTATGGAAAACACATGTGGATTATTTTTAATAATAATCTGGAGTATAAAATGCTAGCAGTAATTTCTTACTTGAATAGGACACATAAACGTGTTAGCAAGTTATAAATTATAATAAGAACTGAATACATAATATTTAACCACGATTAAGTAATATACATGTACACAAATATTTTACAGTTATTCATTTGACAAAAATATTAGATCGTCTTTCAGTCCAAGGTACTCTTTGAGGTTCAATGCAGGCATTTTCAGGGACTCAGCAGGGGCGGAGGCAACATATAATGTGGGGGTTCCCTGGGCGAAAAATATTACTATTTATACGTGGTTAAAATTATTTTTTTGGTATGTATAATAAATGTTGAACCCCCTTTCACTAGTTCGTGTGTTTACTTCTCAGATTTTGAACCCCTTATCAAAATTTCTGATTCCCCCATTGTCAGGGAGGGTACTTAAGATTCTGTGGCAGATACTCTCGCACACCGGGCTTAGTGGTCATACAATCGTAGCTTCCTGGTTGTGACTGAGAACTTTCAAAAGAGAACTGCTAGCAACATTTACTCCATTTATAGTTCATTCTTTTTACAATTACCAGACATCAAATAGTTCAAGAGATCAATTAATTTTATGATCCTCCCTCTTTACTTAGATTCAATCTTGTGCCAAATAATGTGCAAGCACGGGCCCAATAATAATCATAACAAACTATTTTGATTAGAGCTATCAATATGGGCTGACCCACCCCATCCGGGCTAATCCATACATACTTTGAAATTTGACGGGTCAGACTGGGCTAACCCATTTTTTATGTGGGCCAGAAAATGGTCGGCCCAACCCACAAGTACGTGAACTACGGGCTTTCCCTGGCCAGCCCCTCTCTTCTTAAAAGTATATTTTTTATAATTTTTTAAATTAAATTATAATTAAAAAGTATATATTACATGGTGTTAGTGTTAATACTTGTTAGTCAAACACACAAATAAAATTATCTTTATAATATTTATTAAGTTTGATTTCAAGTAAAAATATAAATAGCTAAATAGAAATACTAACCTAATTGTTTTCCAATGGTCATAATTAGGGGTGTTCACAAGTTGGTTTGGATCGGTTATTGGTCAAAACCAAAACCAAACCAACTTAATCGGTTTTAAAATTATCAAAATCAAACCAAACCAAATATAATATACATTTATCGGTTTGGTGGTTATCGGTTTCGGTTTGGTTTGGTTTGGTTATTCAGTTATTAACCATACACAAAAATAAAAGAAACAATTCATTCAAAATGTGAAAAAAGTGACAACAATCCATTCAAAAC
>JAJOOH010003039.1:0-25182 GCA_029582605.1 Solanum gracilifrons
GTAATTAGGTCTTGTTTATTGATCCTCGCATTATATTGATTGTTTGTAGACCAAGAACAAGCGGAAAGAATCCGGAAAGGGAAGAATCAAGTTTCTTAAGGGATTCAAGCTTTGTTCGAGGTAGGTGATGGTTGTGATTTCATGTTTGTGTGATGTATGTTAGTAATTGCTTCATTATAATACATGTATGTATGTGAATGTTGCACTATTGATCACACTAATCGTAAATGAATATGAATGAAGAATTGTATGCCATGAATCAACACTTGATTGTATGATTGTGAGAATGTACATTGTAATTGTGATTGTGGCTTGTTGAATGGAATGGGTGTTACGTTCCGACACACTAACTGGGATCAGATACCGACATACATATTGGAACGAGTGTCACGATTCAACACACTAACTTGGAACAGGTGTCACGATCCGGTACACTAACAGTTTGGGTATGGGTTCCATGAGAGAACCACTGACTTATCATATATGTGTATTATTGAGAATGTGGAATTATACATTGATCCTGAAATGATGACTGATATTGTATATATTCAGTATATGCCTGTTTTATAATGTTGTGGTTGCTTATATATGTTTCACTTATTGGAATAGCCGTGTGATCCTACCAGTACACTGTGCTTGTATACTGATACTGCACTTGCTCTTTCTTTGTGGAGTACAGGGCATCTTCAGGCGGCTACTGACAGACCTCATCTAGGAGATCCGTGATCAATCGAATTCAAGGATGAGCTAGTTCTTCCAAGCTGTCATGAGTTTTCTTTTTGCTCAGTCAATCTTTTTCGGACTTAGACTAGTACTTTAGTTATTCTCTTGTTAGATGGGTTGCACCCATTTTTTTAGACTTGTTAGTTAATCAGAGTTTTGGTACAATGACTTTCAGGTTCTGGGGGTTATTTTCGCATTAGTTGTTAGATGTTAGTTGAATTTCCAAAGTTTATGGGGACTTGGTATTAATTATATAGTTATTTAAACCTACTTCCGTAGCTTTAAATGCGTAGTACTTTGGTTAAGTTCATTAGTTGGGCTGTAGTTTTGGTCTCCCACCGGATGTTTAGTGTGGGTGTCACTCACGACGATCTGGATCGTGACACATTTTTAATATGATATCTATTTTAAAATTACGTTGAAAATATTATAAATTGAAATAGTTCACAAATTAAAATATTCGTTTGTATAATTAAAACTAGAGGCTACACGCACATAATTCATGGATGATGTGTGTGTTGAGTTGTCTGTTTGTTGCCAAGGGTTTGGGGGTCACTTTAATACTCTCTCATTTAATTTGTTTGTCTTATTTTTCTTTTTAATATATTATATAATTGTAATTTATGTTAAAAGTACTATCAATCACAATAATTAACAACTTGGAATATTCAATTATATATTTAAAAATTACATAAAAGTATTATAAACAAAAATAATTAACAGCGGCTCTCTAAATTTTATCGATGTCACATAAATTGGAACAGAGGGTGTAACATATGTTATTTGAAAATGGTAAAAATTATTATAAATCACAATAATTAAAAAATTCAAATATTTCAAAAAAAACATATAAAAATTAATTGACTCTCCAAATTTCATTTGTGTCACATAAATTGGTACAAAAAGAGTAACGATATAAGGTCAGTGTTGACACGAATTCCTATATCTAGTATATTTATATGAGGTGGCACCTCTTTATTAGGCAAAATAAACCATATTTATTTTTTCACTCCTTTTTTCCTCATCCTTGATTTATCTTATCCTAGAAATTCCACCTCCATATCTTTAGTAGGAATTTGGACATGCGATTTCAAATCGTGATATGAAATCATGCGATGAAATCAACGTTTGGACATGTGATTTCTCGCTGATTTCATCTAATGAGATGAAATCTCAAATTCTCCAAAAACCATGATCTGAGAATTTTAAATCATAATTTGAGATTTTACAAGTATCAAAATTGACCCACAAGTTTATAGTTTGTAGATGCAACCCCACCTTTATATCTACTAACCAATTATTTTATTTACCAACTAAATTAACCAACAAATGGCTTAAAGTAACAATGTTGATTCGTCTTCTCGATCATATGATTGAGAAATGTAAGTTCAACGTGAGAAGATTGTCTGTACTATGTGAGAGGATTATATTAGTAGTCTGGCACCAAAATGGACACTTTTTGAACCCCAAACACCAAAAGAGACGCTCTCTAAAAACAGACACCAAAAGGTACAGTTCGCCCATTTATGGGTGAACTATCGCTACCATCTTTGAACAATGTCATCTCCATTAACTCCAAATCCATCTAAAATAGTATTACACAAACTTTAAAGGTAGTTCGCCCACAAATGGGCGAATTACAATTCTTCTTATTAACTCCCCACGTGAATCTATATCTCTTTCTTTCTTCCTCACGTGAAGCTATATCTCTTTCTTCAACTATAAATATGGGTTATTCACTCCACATTTTCTCTTTCATCTTCTATTTTTTTGTACTTTATATTTTAATTTTTGAAATTTGATAGTCATGTCTCAACAAATACGAAAAGCATGTATATCCAATTGAACCAAATATTTGTAAATGAAAAGAGTATTGTAAAATGAAAATATCGAGGACTCAAAGAAATCTCGGTCATAAGTTTTGGAGTTATGCGCGTTCAATGGTTAATAAAAAATTGTTTACTTCAAAATACTTAGATATTCACTTGTTTTCTTGTTTTATTTCAGGAAAATGATGGATGCGATTATTTTGGCGGGCAGAAAATCTGCTCATAAAAAAAGTAACATAGATGTTCTGTCTTGCCGTAGTTGATTCATTTTAAATATATATATATATATATATATAGTTCACCCGTAACTGAACGAAATGCAACATTTTTTTTAGAAAAAACTATTGGAGTTTGCCTTATTACAGACGAACCCTAAAAAAGTTTTATAACAAAAAATGTGTCTTATTTCATGAACTGCAATAAAAAAAAAATTAAATAGAGTTCATTCGTAATTGGACAAATCCCAATATTTTATTTTTAAAAAATGTGACATCTTTTTTATTTTTCATATATAGTAATGCTCTTAGATATAACAAAAAATTCATACAACAAAATTAAAAAGTTTCAAGAAAAAGAAAAACAATACTCAATTGAAACTGCCATTGAGTATAGCTCTTAGAAATGAAATTTCCATTGGGTGATGAGTCAAATTGGCCCCTTCTCCATTCAACTTAATTGCAAATAGTCAAAATTGAGAACTTCTGGAGTCAACAGTAATAGGCGTCATAGAAATGCAAAGGACATTGCTCCAGGTCGCATGGTACAATGATGTAGTTTATGTAGGGAAACTGGTCGTTAGATTTTTACTATTGTTGTAAGCAAATAAATAGTAAAATTTATTTTGTGAAAAAAATTCTCAAGTTTTTTAGACTTTTATTATTGAAAAAAGTTTATGATTTATGTACATGAAATTGAGAAAGAGATATAGATTCACGTGAGGAGTTAATAAAAATAATTGTAGTTCGCCCATTTGTGGGAGAACTAACTTTAAAGTTTGTGTAATATTATTTTGGATGAATTTGGAGTGAACGGGGATGACAATGTTAAAAGATGGTAGTCATAGTTCGCCCATAAATAATGGGCGAATTGTCCATTTTGATATGTATTTTTAGAGAGTGTCCCATTTGGTGTTTAGGATTCAGAAAGTGTATGTTTTGGTGTCGCACCCATTATATTAAAGACTAGTACACTATAACTTATGTTTAAATTTATTATATCTTATTTAATCAAAGTTTGATCAATAAATGTTATATTTTTAGAATACTTTTGTGATATTATATTATGAGATTTTGTAAACTTTTGCTTATTTGGTAAGATTGTATAAAGAACTGAGACAATTTTAATATTTTACAATTTATGAGTTTTAATGTTTATGAAAAAAAAATATACAACATAAATAGATCCAAATTACATGTCTAAACAAAACTTCAACTTCATCTCATGATTTCATATCATAATTTCAAATCATGATTTCATATTGCATGGTCAAACGAGCCCTTAATTACTATATATCAAGTACAATTAGTCAATGTAAGTTGTACTATGAATTGGGCCCATTTCATTGACAAGTACGAATTGTATTGGCTTTCATGTATTGGCCCACTTCATTAAACATTTTTGGGAAAAAAAGTTCGTAATATATCTGGAATTTGACCGAAGTTGTTGTAACTATCCCAAACTTTGGGCAGGACCTATTGCTTTCTTGCACTATTTAATAGTGTATTTTAAAGATATATAGGTTTCCACATGGACATCATAAATATTGTATCATTATAAATGGTAACTTGTTCAGCTGGACACTTATATATCTTTAAAATACACTATTAAATAGTGTAGGGATAATAGAGCATGCCCAAAGTTTGAAATTGTTACAACAATTTTGATCAATGTTTGAATATATTTCAGACCTTTTTCCCAACATTTTTCATTTATTCGTCTCTATCTCTACTCTAAACATGTGTGATAATCGTGTCCATATCTCCAAGCTTTCCTTCTAAACCTCTTCCGTTTTACTGAACAAATCTCAATCCTTTTTTAAGCTCTTGTAATATTTTCAAATCTCAATTATTGTGGCTTCTTTCTTCTATTAATATATATATGTTCCTTCAACATCTTACTTCTTTCATTGTATTTTAGGTCTATGTTACTAAATTTTATATGTAAAATTGATGAATTCTCTTTGCTTCAAATTGGTTCTGCATCAATGTTGCTCAGAGGGCTCCTAATATTTCTTGTCATCTTTTTTCTGAAAGTTTTATGGGTCTTTTATATATTAAGACTAGTGGAACTGATACTGTCGTAATGGTACAAAGAATCTTTGATTTGAAAAAGTTTATATTGATTGCATGTCATTTTTATGGCTTTTTAGTTCTTATCTTTTGATGTTTCTTGAATTTGGTATTTGTCAGGAGACTCGGGAATATGAAATGGTTGTTTAAAGTTATTTCTTTCGAGTGTTTTGCTATTTACCGGTAAGCACTCCAATTTAAGCCTCTTTTCCCTAATCTGTTCATATTTCTCGCTTTTTTAAAAAAATAATTATCTTTTTGTGGTGTACCAACACATGACATGATAGTACAATCAACATCTCAAATTGGTTCTAGAGAATATTGATTTCATATCTTCATGATGCCTTTGGAGTTCACTTGGCATTCTAATTTTTGGGTGTCATTTAGAGTTCAATTTCTCATAATTATTAAGGTTTTTGTTTACTTTTTTTCCTACAGTATCATATTATTAAATCTTAACTCATGTTAGTTATCAGGGTAACATATTCTGTGCGGAACATGTTTTTCATGAACCTATGAGCAATTTTGAAAGTCTTTGGATTAATTAAGGTAGGACTTGGTGGAGAAAGTAGATTCTTGGGTGATGCTCGTGCGATGCACCCCTCAACAACTTGATTTTTAATGTGCTACAATAATATGCCAAATTTATCATCCAAACAAAGATCAAAGGATATATTTTTTGGAAACTTTTCTCATCATTAGAGCTTGTATTGGCTTCAAGTTATAATGATTTAGTTCCACCAAAAGGATTCAAGAAACAATTCATATATGTATGTTTGTTTGACAACATAAATGTACAACAAAATTTCAAAAAAAAAAACATTATATGTAACTTTAAAGCAATAACTAAGAGAAACACCCATGCTATCACTTAGATATGGATGAAAAATGTAACTTTACAGAGCTTTTAATTGAGAGTTATAATACTGACAACACTAGAATAGTGATGATAGATCCCAAAAGTTTCTCTTATCTTGCACCTGTGCACAATTATGTAGTTTTTTTTTTTTCTTGCAGTTTTCAAATTGATGTCTCTCTTTATTGGTTTAGAAACTTTGCTCCTATATCATGTATTGTTTTGCTACATTTCTTAAGCAGTACTAATAATATACCAGAGAATATTCATTAGATAGAGAAGATCATTCGGCTTCTCACTATCAAATTCTTACTTCAATAGAATCTAACCTTCAATTCATATTGGCCCTTTTCCCTATCAAATTTTACTTTCCTTTATTCATTATTTGTAGTCTTTATTTGTACATTTGGTTCTTTTCTTGCAAAGGCTAGAAGACAATTAGTTTATTCTATTGACTATTTTGCTGAATTTTCTTATTTCAGGTCTTAACACATTTTTTTTTGGATTCTTTGACTTCTTATGGATGTTACATCGGTAGGTTGAAATTAAAGTCAAAGTTACGAGTATATGGGTACTCTCTTACTTGACTTTTTGCACATGCATATATTTTTTTTCAATATTTTGCAGTACCAAGGTCTTAAATGCTAAAACATTAGTACTTTCTTAGCAATATGATACTTTTTGCGGATAATTGATGCGGCCAGGTGTTTGACGAAATTCCTAGGGAAGGCAAGACTTATATGTCATGAAGAAAACAATAGTACCAAAAGTTCGTTGTTTTGACAGATGTTTCAAGGCTAATGAAGGTGAATTGTGGGCTTCCTTGAGTAAATATTTTCTCTCATGATGTCTTTTTCCATTTAGTAGTTTTCCAAAAAGTAAATTTGATAAATTTTACAACTTTTAGGTGATTGGTTTAGCAAGAATTTGAGCTCTCGAATTCTTTGATGCTGTCATAAAATAGCAGTGATTGTAGACACGTAATATTTGACCGAACATAAAATTTACACCATTTTTATTCCTTAAATATTTCTTCTAGGTCTACATTAAATATTTTATTTTTTATCGTATTTTAGTAAGTTTATTTTAAAAGATTTGAGAATTACAAAAATATATATTTTCTTTTAATTTAAAATTATAATAAATAAGCTAGTATTTCTTAATTATATTTTTAGACTAGCTATTTGACTTTTCTTATATTTTATTAATTCAAAATAATTAATTAATAGTTTTATTATTATTATGATTTATATATATATATTTAATTTAATAAAAAATATAATAACCTAAAACTACCCACACTACCCAACTACATCTACCCTCACCCCACTTTCAATCCTACAACTCCCTCACACTCACCCATATACAACCCCCACTCCCACATACACCCACACACCCCTATCCTACATATACTACACTACACCATCCAAAAAAGAAGAAGAAGAAACACCACATAAAGATATACACACACATGCAGCACACACAAAAAAAAACGTACAGAAAAAGAAAGCAATACCAAAATACCCACACATACCACGATATATACAACCCACATACATAAGTACATGAAAAGAGAACAACATCCAAACATTTTAATTTTCTTCCAACACTACAACACACGGAAACAAAAATACAACACACATCCACACCAAAAAAAAGATTTGTTAGCGTTCTAATCGAGCTTCGGTCAAGATTTTGTGTTCTTATTTCTTCATTTAAGGTTCAACTTTACCTTATCTCTTTAATTTATTTATGGAATGTGATGTAATTTTATGACACTTTTTTTTGTATAGTTTTGTTTCATTCATAATTTGAATGAAATGAATTTGGAATTAAATAAATTTGTTGTTATTTATTGTTGTACAATTTTGATGCTTTGAATAAGTTTCTAGTTAACGTAATATAGAATTTCATTGAATATGGAAAATTAATTAAGGATTTAGCATTAGTACATTGAGTTTTGTTTTATTTAAAATAACAAGTTTTTGCTTAAGATAGGTTGAATCATTAATTGAATTACTATTTCTTTACAATTTCTATTGGTGTTAACATTTCTAAATTTTAATCAAAAGGAGCTTATATCATAAGTTATACCATTTTTTTATTTACTATTTAAATTCAACTTGTTGGACCTTATATAAATTTAGTCTGAGTTAATAATAATGATTCGATTTGAATAAGTTGTTCTGGATTTATAAAGGAAAATAATTATTTTTAACGTTAAACAAAATTTTATACACCTTTTAAAAAAATATTTGTCTCAATTAAGAATGTGGTTACACACTTTTTTTGAGACCTTAAAAAAAATTTAAGGATGCAGTGACGCACCTTAACAAAATAATTTTTAGTAATTAATTTTCATTAAATTTAACTAAAATTGTGGACAGAGAAAATTAGGTGATGCACTCGATGAAGAAGATTACTTTAAGTTTTATAGTCAAAAATGAGAATGCAGTTATGCATCGATTTGAGATTAATAAAAGTTCAACAATAAAAAATGTGAATTAATCATGGCACATTACAATATACCAAAAAAATAATAATTAAAATAAGTCAAGTATAAGTCAATAAAAGCGATCGTGCTAGAACCACGGGACTCGAGGGATATCTAATATTTTCCCCTTGGTCAACAGAATCCTTACCCGAATTTCTAGTTTGCAGACCAAGTAATTAAGAGTCATTTCCTTTTGATTAGAGATTAAAAACAAAAAGGTGACTTGGAACGCTATAAATCAATTCCAAGTGGCGACTCTGAAAATTATACTCCCTCTGTTTCACAAAGAATGATCCAGTTTGACTTGGCACGAAGTTTAAGTAAATAAAAAAGACTTTTTAATCTTGTGGTCCTAAATTAAAGTTATGTCAAATGTACAAAATTATCCTTTAATCTTGTGGCCTTAAACATGTCACGTGAAAAGCTGAAATTAAAATGTTACCAAAAAAAGGAAGAGATCATTCTTTTTGAAACTGACTAAAAAGGGAAAGAGGTCATTCTTTTTTAAACGAATGGAGTAATAATCTCTAATCAATACCGTCACTTAAATTGGAAAAACCCTTCCGCTGTGCGAAAAATGGGTGTGACATCTTTGGCGACTCCACTGGGAAATAACCAGAATTCGAGCTTTGTTATATTGAATTTTACTTGAATTTATTATTGTATTTTTTTGATATATTGTGTATGATGGTCTAATGTGCCACTTGCTTCTCATTTATCGTTTTTATATTGTTGAATTGTAATAAGTTGTCTTCTCTGGCGCAACTATTTTAGTATTTAAAAATAGGGTAGCAGGGAATGTAGTTATGCATCTCACTTTCTTTTGAGATAAAGCTGGAGTGTCTTGACACCCAGTAAACAAATTTTAGTCACACATGTTAGACGGGGTTGGATCAACAATAAAGTTGGAAAAGCGCTGCTACCAATAAGTATCCCCTCCCTGGCTCGAGTTGTCCACTCTGGTAGGCCAATCTAGATACCTATCTTATTCAGGTTTGAACCTAATAAAACTAGAACATAGACATAGTTATCCCTAGAAGACTCCGCTTATTTGCATGTGACTTAGTGAGCCTCAAAACAAGAATTGAGTCCGCCTAATATAAGTATCCCTCTCTTACTTGACCACTTTGCTCATTTTATGTGCTACATGAAAATTTATTTATTTATAAAGTCTCTATAAGTTGACTCATTTTAGTGTGATTAATGTAATGATAAAAAATAAAAAAGAAGCTATCTTTTGACCTTATAAAAAAAAAAAATTAAAAAGGAGAAACACAAAAAAATTTCTTCTTTTAGAAATTATTATACATTTCTTAAAAATAAAATAACAAATTTTGCATTACTTAATGAAAAGAATAATAATATTTTATTTACATTGTTTTTAGAAAATTTATAAAAAGAAAATTCAAAATATTTTACTTTCATAATACTTTGAAATAATGCATTTGTCAAGTCAAGTGTCAATATTTTAAAGTTTATTTTACCGTCCAATTTTTGACGAATACGAACACCTAATTTTCAACTTGATGAGATACGTAGGCAACCCTTCTCGAGTTCGATGATCCTTATTATTTTTTTAAAAAAAAGAGAGAAATATTTATTATTAAAAATAATGTTGTGTTTATAATCTTCCTGAACTACGTTTGACCTGATTCTTGCTTTGACAAGATACGTAGGCAGCCTTATTTTGAGGTTTGGTCGACAAAAAAAATAAATTAGAAAGTCCTCATCACAAAAATTGGGGAAATAATAATAATAATAATAATTATTATTATTATTATTATTATTATTATTATTATTATTATTTTATTTTATTTTTACAAAAAAGAGTCGATTCCAAAAGTTGTAAGTCTTAACCTTGTTACCGCAGTATCTTCGATCTTTCATGCCGATCCTTTCTTTATAAGCCTGTCCAAAAGCCTCGTTACAATCCAAATAAAGACCTTTTGATCAATTTTTAATAATGACAACTCAAGCAAGCTTTCAGTGTTGATTATCATATAAGGAAATATGTCATGACACTCACATAAGGAGTGAAAAATGAATTTTATCGATGAAAATCTTTGAAAGCACTATAGGAGATCATTTGAGTTGAGAGAAAGTGAAAAATGAGAGTCTTATTGGTGAAAACCCTCATGGCACTATAAGACGATAGTGAGTGAGAGATAATAAATAAAAAAGAGACTTGTTAGTGAAAGCCTTTCGAGGCACCACAAGTCAAGTGTTAGTCATAAATCTAGTGCAAAAGTTGAATTATAGAAGTCCGACTTCAAAGTTGAAAGTTTGACAAAGATGAAGTTTAGTTTGATTGGACAGACCAGACCATTTCATCCAAAATGCATGTCAGGATCATTAGAATTGATCACCACTATCAACGAAATCCATTTATTTTTTTCTCAAAAGGGTCAAATATTATTTCTTCTTGTTTTGGGTCGCTCAATTTGATCTTGAGTTAGTCTTCATTTAGCAAGAAGAAAATGATTTCAAAATTGCTATCATCTCTTCAATTGCACAAAACAAAGTTTGGTCAGTACATCAATCGTGACATGATTCAAGAAATAGTGATATGCATAATAACTTGTCAACAATTGATAATATTTGAGAATTTATATGAATACAAGATTCAATTATTGTTGGAAGGTGAAAACAATATAACAAATCTGAAGTTTGAAGTTTTGAACAATTAGAGATGATTTCAAGATTATCAAGTTGGGCTGACTAGCAAACGGAAACAATCTGCCCAGCAGATGTAGTTCAACATTGCAATAATAGGAATAATCATCTTCAAAGCCAAGGCCACAAATCGACCACCAATTTAAAACTCACAATTTTTTTGAAACAAGTGGCTTTCTTGCTGAAATAAACATTGTTTCACATGTTCAAATTGGATAACAGAGTTACAATAACAACCTATCACCATTTTTATTTTTATGCATGCACAAACCATTATTTTTTATTTCCTCCTAGTATAAGCACTTCCTAGTCTGAGACCGTTATTTTTTATTTTCTCCTAGGATAAACACTTCCTAGTCTGACACTATTATTTTTTATTTTCTCCTAGGATAAACATCTTCCTAGTTTGAGACATTTATTTTTTATTTTTTCCTAAGATAAACACTTCCTAGTCTGACACGTTTTTTTTTTTTCTCGTTATTTTTTTATTTTCTCCTAGGATAAATACTTCCTAGTCTGAGACAATTTTTTTTATTTTTCTCCTAGATAAACACTTTCTAGTCTGAGATGATATATTTTATTTTCTCCTAGGATAAACACTTCCTAGTCTGAGACTTTATTTTTTATTTTCTCCTAGAATAAGCACTTCCTAGTTTGATTTTATTATTTTAAGAAAATTCACATTTGCTAATAACTCACAAAAATTTTCTGTGAATACTGGGGTAAAATTTTTTGTTTATTACTTTTGTTTGTGATGGTTTTCAGGTTTCTTCAAGCGAAACATGAATCTGAAATTCAAGAACAAAGTTTCAACTATTTCAGAATGATCAATTTCCATGATAGTCAGAATCAGCCTTTTCAATGCATGTAACAGCTTGACTTCCTGACATCTATTTCTATTCAGCTACTGATCAACAAAACAAGTAGGCATTCAAGAATATTTACAAATCGTCACTTTGAAGAGTGCCACAAGCTCACTCCAAGTGGCAAGTTAAGCCTCGAATTCAATTCAAGATCAAAATACTCACCAAAAAAAATTCAAAGTTATATTTGAAAGTCAAGACTCAAGTGTAGACTCAAGAGAAGATGCATAGATAGGAGCTTGTACTTTTATTTTCCTTTTGACTGTTAGCTTTCATTTCTTTTTATATAAGGATAGGAGCTGGGACCTGGAACCTCGATGGAACCTCACTTAACTTCCAACTCATCACCTCATCTCCTTGAACTACATGTGACATGATTCCCTTATAACCCGGGATATGTAGGATGTCCAAAACCAAGACTCGGTCGCACAAATTTTTTCTTTCAAATAAGAGTCCGATCAAAACTTGTCGCGTTGTCTACTTCTTTGTCTGAAAACTCTTCATGTTTCCAGTCAAAGAGGGTCAAACTGTAGGCACATAATTTTTGGCCGAACATAAGGTTTTATACCATTTTTATTCCTTAAATATTTCTTCTAGGTCTACATTAAATATTTTATTTTCGGATTTTAGTAAGTTTATTTTAAAAGATTTGAGAACTACAAAAATATATATTTTCTTTTAATTTAAAATTTTAATAAATAAGCTAGTATTTCTTAATTATATTTTTAGTCTAGCTATTTGACTTTTCTTATATTTTATTAATTCAAAATAATTAATTAATATTTGTATTATTATTATGATTTATATATATATGTTTAATTTTTAAAAAACTATAATAACCTAAAACTACCCACACTACCCCACTACATCTACCCTCACCCCACTTTCAATCCCACAACTCCCTCACACACCCATATACTGCCCCCACTCCGACGTACACCCACATACCCCTATCCTACATATACTACACTACACCATCCAAAAATGAAGAAGAAAAAAGACCACATAAAGTGTAAAAACTCATTTGGTCATTTTGAGTTCTAGACTTTTTTATTTCATAAAAGACTCTTCTGATAGATTCAAAATGGGTATTTTGGACTATTCGTAACTACAATTATGAAATTAGTGGGGTAATTTTAATAATTAATTTAGTTGGTGGTTAAAGAATATAACATTAAAATTAGTAGTGGGCCACTTTTACCATATTTATAATTAGTCATATAATAATTATGGTAATAAATAATCTGTAGAAGAATAAAAAGAAAAGAGGGGAAGAAGAGAATTACACAGAGCGACGTTGAATGAAGGAAAGTCGCGAGTGGTTCAGGTAAAACATTAAGACGATCAATCCATATCTTAGTGTATATCAATTTTTAATTAATGTTTTTCTATATGTTGGTTTGGGAAGAACAAGGTTTCAAAATCTATTTGGGGGGTTAGACTTTACAATTGGGGAGCGAATGGTGTTCCAGTGGGAATTATTAACAAATATTAGTGGTTAATGATTTCATTAGATATTGCATTCTGTTGGCATCAGGATGCTACTTTTAGTAGTAAGTATATAGATGTACAGGTAGTGTTGTGATTTGAGTTTCACACCGAGGAATTGAGTTCGCAAGATTGAATCCTAAGATTATTTCAGTTATCTTATTATAAATGAAGTTTTGGTATATTAAAATGAGTAATTAAATATTAGGTGTATTATATCATATGAATTCCATTAGAGGTAAGCTCATTGGAGGAATAAGATTTACCCTTAGGCATGCATTTTAGGAAATTGATTATAAAATTGGGTGAATTTTGGGTCTAGACTAGACATATAGTAACATGGGTGCCTATAGACTCGTTAACTTACAAATTGTGCATACTTGATTGATTGGGAACGTTCAGAGGCATTGAGGAAAGGAGAAGCATTGGAGAAGTATCTTGCCTGATTTCTATTCTTCGGTAGAGGTAGGTTATGATTTATTCTATGTGATTTGTAGACTCTTAATAGCGATTGATATTCATTGAGTGATATTGTAAAGTTATCTATGTACTTGGTTGTGTGATTTGGATAATCTATGTGTTGTTTGTGATTGGTCTGAAATCATGAGACCGTGAAATTTATAATCTTGAACCTTCTCTATCGAAGTGATGCCTTGAATAAACAAGGCTTGATGAAATATTGTTAATGAAGTGAAAAGTGATGATAATAAATGATAAATTAACAATATTATTGGATCGGGTGTCACGTTCCGACACAATATTAGTGGATAAGGTGTTACGTTCTGACACGATATTATTGGATCGGGTGTCACGTTCTGACACGGTATTATTGGATCGAGTGTCACATTCTGACATGATATTATTGGATCGGGTGTCACATTCCGACATTCCGACATGATAACGTTAAAGAAAAATATATTGAATTAACTTAATGTACTCAATCTCAAAGAACCCATTTCCCAAATGAGCGTGGTGTGGAGGCACGAGTTCTCGTGTGTGTGTGTGTTTGATATTGTGACTGATTACGTAATTCCTTTGGTGTTGTTGTCACTTGTTCATGTTGTTTGTTGCGTGTCACATGCTAAGTGCTATAGTTGATTTCATGTTATTAATTTATGCACAACAATTCCTATTTTGAGTCGGCCGATGATATCTACTCAGTACATGTTGACCTGTACTAACCCTACTTGTGTTTTTCTTTGTTTTCATTTTGTGGAGTGCATTGAGTGTACCAACAACTTCGACTTGCTCTCAGCTCTAGCTAGTCTCCAGCACCTCAGGTTCCAGGGTGAGCTATTCATTCTAGCTCGTGTTGAATTCTCTCGATCATGGCATAATGTCCTAAGTTTTCGGACATAGACTACTTTATTCTTTTATTTTGGTGTCTATAATATTCTTAGACTTAGTATTTGTAGATTAGATGTCCTTGACGTGATGCCTTTGAGGTTTTGGGAAACGATAGTTAATATACTTTATTGGATTTGTGTTTCATATATTAATAAAATTTGAGCTTCCGCATTATTGTTTGTATTTCATAAGTTGTACAATAAATATAAGTTGGGGTTGAATTCGTTGGTTCGCCCACCTAGAGGTTAAGTGTGGGTGCCACTCATGACTCGTTTTGGATCGTGACATAAAGATATACACACACATGCAACACATACAAAAAAAAACATACAAAAAAAGAAAGCAATACCAAAATACCCCCCCACACCCATATATATACAACCCACGTACATAAGTACAAGAAAAGAGAAAACAACATCCAAACATTTTAATTTTCTTCCAACTACTACAACAACAAAAATACAACACACATCCACGCCAAAAAAAAGGATTTGTTAGCGTTCTAATCGAGCTCCGGTCAAGATTTTGCGGTTCTTATTTCTTCATTTAAGGTTCAACTTTACTTGATCTCTTTAATTTTTATGGAATGTGATGTAATTTTATGGCACTTTTTTTTTTGTATAGTCTTGTTTCATTCATAATTTGATTGAAATGAATTTGGAATTAAATATATTTGTTGCTATTTATTGCTGTACAATTTTGATGCTTTAAATAAGTTTCTAGTTAACGTCATGTAGAATTTTATTGAATATGAGAAATTAATTAAGAATTTAGAGTTAGTACATTGAGTTTTGTTTTATTAAAAATAACAATTTTTGGCTTAAGATAGGTTGAATCATTAATTGAATTACTATTTCTATACAATTTCTATTGGTGTTAACATTTCCAAATCTTAATCTAAAGGAGCTTATATCATAAGTTATACCTTTTTTTTGTTTACTATTTAAATTCAACTTGTTGGACCTTATACAAATTTAGTCGGAGTTAATAATAATGATTCAATTTGAATAAGCTGTTTTGGATTTATAAAGGAAAATAATTATTTTTAACGTTAAACAAACTTTTATACACCTTTTAAAAAAATATTTGTCTCAATTAAGAATGTGGTTACACATTTTTTTTGAGACCTTAAAAG
Source organism: Solanum gracilifrons (assembly GCA_029582605.1). Lineage (NCBI taxonomy): Eukaryota > Viridiplantae > Streptophyta > Magnoliopsida > Solanales > Solanaceae > Solanum > Solanum gracilifrons. The sequence goes on from JAJOOH010003039.1 coordinate 15,697, forward strand.
AAATTCAAGAATGCAGTGATGCACCTTGACAAAATAATTGTTAGTAATTAACTTTCATTAAATTTAAACTAAAATTGTGGACAGAGAAAATTAGGTGATGCACTCGAGAGAAGAAATCAGTTATGCTCTTAAGCTATTTATATGTCAAAAATTGAGAATGCAGTTATGCATTCGATTTGAGATTAATAAAAGTTCAACAATAAAAAATGTGAATAAATCATGGCACGTTATAACATACTAAAAAAATAATAATAAAAATATGTCAAGTATAAGTCAATAAAAGCAATCGTGCTAGAACCACGGGACTCGAGGGATGCCTAATACCTTCCCCTCGGTTAACAAAATTTCTTACCCGAATTTCTAGTTCTCAGATCAAATAATAAAGAGTCATTTCCTTTTGATTAGGGATTAAAAACAAAAAGGTGACTTGGAACACCATAAATCAATTACAAGTGGCGACTCTGAAAATTAAAATAATCTCTAATCAATACCATTATTTAAATTGAAAAAACCCTTTTCCTGTGCAAAAAAGGGGTTTGACAGTGATATCAAAGGCTAAGATCTCAGGGAAAAAACGAAGTTTTTTCGTTGTTTTGTTTTGTTTATTGATAATGGACAATTATTGATTATGACATTAGTGATTGTTCTTGGATAATGATTATAAGTTTAACATTAAAAATTATGTTACTAGATTTAGCTCTAAAAGCCTGCCATGTGATCTTATACTTTCTCAAAGCTTCTATTTCATGTATTCATATTGGTTGAATAGATACAATTGATGTGTTAAAATCTTTTTCATCTGACCAATCTTGAAAAAATTTAATGATAAAACACTAGCAAACAAATAGAAATAAATAAAAATGTTGATGCTAGGGATGTCCGGGAAATGGGAGAGAGTAAAACAAATGTTGGGGTAACGGGAGCATTGTATAAGACTATTTGGTACGAACTATTTTCTTAATATTGAGTTTGTTGCCCAAGAGTAGCTACTAACTCCTATATTTTTAAAAATCATATGTGAAACAGAAGGAGTAATCTCATTATGTAATATAATAATATTGTGTTAAACTGTTGTCATATGCTTCTTATAGAGGTATATACTCTTAATGTTATCTTCTTTAATTTGTAGCGTGATATTTTGTCATTAGAATTTTGTGGCATGATCATTTGATACATCTTGGACTAAGCAGTACACTTTCTAAAGAAAATAAATCAATTGTATCTTTTAGATTTTCAACTAATTGATGTAATTCTCTATTGTTAGGAATCTTCTTTTGAACTGCAGTAAATATAGTTTTACTACTTTTATTTTAAGTAAGACTTAGTCAATAAGTTGTTAGTCATGTGTTCCTATTATTTAGGAGTTATTTAGTGACCTGCTAGGCCGTGTATTTTTTTTCATTCTAGCTTCTTATATATGTAAAATGGAGCATTAATAAAAAACTTCTTCATCTGCTTCTATTCTTTTCTCTCTCTCGTCTTTTTTGTTCCGCCGCAGTGTTTGATTTTCCTTAGCCATCTTATTTAGCTTAACAGTTTTAAAACGTTCAATTGGTATCAGGAGCTTTATTTCTTAACGGACCTGTGTGTGCGCGCGCCAATCAATGCCATGAACGGAGAAGCATATTTTTCTTCAATGACACCACAAACTTTTGGTTGAGAAAATTATCAAATCTGGATTGTTAGAATGCAGGCATATCTGGAAGCTTTGGATCTCTAGGAGGCACTGTAGAAGATGAATACATCATTGCTCCCTTGAGAAACAATCCGACGATGACACAAATTAAAAATCACCAAGAAAGGAAATTAGGAAATAAAAGGCAAAGGCGTGTTTATTTTCTGAAATTTCATCTACCGTCCTCACTCGCATCATGTCTCTATAGTCAACAAAAGAGGTATGGGATTATCTTAAGACTGAGTATGAAGGATATGAAAGAATTTGATGGATGCAAGTGCTGAAATTGGTACATGAGTTTGAGCTGTAAAGGATGGAGGATAGTGAAACCATTAAGGAATACTCTGATCGACTTCTTAACATATTCAATCACGTCAAATTGTTGGGTTCCACTTTTAATGATTCAAGGATCGTTCAGAAAATCCTTGTAAAGGTACTGAAAGATTTGAGGCGACCATTACAACCTTAGAACATACCAAGGACTTGTCTAGTATTACACTAACAGAGCTCTTAAGTGCCTTTCAAGCACAAGAGCAAGGACGTGTTATGAGACAAGAAGAAGTTGTTGAAGGAGTCTGACCTACCAAGCGTCAAGATGATGGATGATATAAGAAAAAGAAGTACCAACCAATAGATGGAGAATAGGTTCAGCACACATGTCACGACCCAAGGGTATCCCATAGAGGTAACATGGGACATAGAACCCCGAAAGGAACCATGTAAGCCACTTAGCATATCATAACATAAGTAAAGAACAATAAAGAGTAAAAAGGCATTTAAGTCCAAAAGTTTCATAAAGGAAAGCAGAAGTCTAGACTTGTACCATCTATTACAATTCTTGAATCAAAATAGGGTCACAGCTTAAAGAATATAATCCGAAAGTGAAAGTACAAGAATGAAACTACTAAATGACAACATCCGTCCTCGAACCATGAGGACTCACCAACTATCAAGGAGAAAGATCAATTCCAAGCTTTAGCCACGATGGGGACCACCTTGAGAACTGGACCCTACACTTGGGAAAAATGTAGGAAAATATGGGTTAGTACAAAAATGCACTAAGTATGATAGTCATGCATGAAAACCTTGAAAACATTCTAAAAAAGACATTTTAGTTAAGTGTATGCAATTTTCTAAGTGAAAGCATCATTTTAAAGATAGTGGTACAACACAAGTCATAAGCATAATCAACTCATAGGTCATCAAATCATAAAAAGAACATACCATAGATACCCTCAAAGCCTACTTGTGCAATGCATGAATGAGATCCCATAATCCCACCCACACTAAGTAAAACTCCTTAAGTAACCATAGTCTATATTTCATACTTTTGTTCATATTATTGTGCTAGTGGGAATAAGCCTAAACCGACATAGACCATGTGAGCTAACATGGAATCCGGTGACTACCCCACATCGAAAAGGGGTTGTTCTACTTGCCTAAGGTAGAACCATACTCTTAGCTTAGGTGGATCCACTAGATAAAGACCTATGTGGGCACATAATTATGGGATAGGGAGATTGCTACTAGAAACCCGGACTCGACTAAGGTAGAATGTTTCCATCTCATGAGATATATACTTAGAAAGCCAGACTCAACTATCGTATAAGCTTCCATCTCATATTCAAATCCACTCGGTTCTAGGCATTAATTTCCATAGATTCGATACTAAGTCTTGACTTAAGTTCTTATTCGTGGAAGAATGTCTTGACACTTCATCCAACATAATTCATACTAAAGCTCATAGATTCAATAGGTGAGACTAGTCTTCCAACCTTAGAATCACTACATGTGACAAACCTTTCACATCATATCGTCTTCATACACAAGTGTGTTCATGAGGATAACATTCCAACACAACAACAAATAGATAATAATCATAATCCATCAACACATCTAGAATCACTACCTTAGACATGGATGATAACATAATTCAAGTAACCCAATTATAACAAGCATAATCTCATAATATCCTTCTATAATGAACAATTCACATCATAGGATCCAAATTGGGGAAATTGGGGATTTCATGGGTTCTTGGGGGAATTCATCATAAATTATCAATTCACTCATAATCCATCATAAATCAACTATTAAAAATGTTTTTGGAAAGAACCCACAAGATTGAAGTCAAACCCTAACTTTTGGGGAAATCACTAGTTTTGAAATTGAGTTTGGACTCCATGGATGAAGATTATCCATGGATGAAGGACTACCATACCTTAGTTATGATTCTGCAAAGAAATTGAGTAAAAAATCCTTGTTTCTTCAAGCCGTAGCTCCAATTTTACTCTTTTTCTTCCTTGAGTTCTAGAGAGAGAATAATGGGAAAATAGACAGCCAAGGCATAATATTTTTAAGTCCAAAAATGCCCAAGTGGAAAGTCCAAGTAGGTGGGTCACCTACTTGAAAATATATGGCCCAAAATTGGCCAAGAAAGTCGGCCAATGCACCTCCTTTTTTAAGGGATAAAGATCAGATCTTTTGTTTCATATTTAACTTGCAAAATTTCAGATTTATTAAGTTTCTCTCTTGGTCTTTCTTGGATTAACACAATAGCCCTAAAACACCTTAGGGTTCTTGAATATTTTCCCCCTTTTCAAGTAAAAGTTTGAAGGAGAGTTTAACTTCTTGAAGTATAAGTTTAGAGGATGAATTTCCAGAAATTAAAGTAAGGCTACTGCCCATTTTATTTCCTCTTTAAATACAGGTTTGGGGGTGGAGAATTTTGTACATATTTGTCAATAACTCATGGATTGTGATGAATCCTTGAGTTCAATATTCTCCTATTATGCTGAGGGATTTATGGGGATTGATAGTGGTTGCCTTATGTATATTATTGTTGGGGGCAGCTTGGGTATCTTGGCAAATGATGTATGAAGTTGTATTAATGTATAGAAGAAGGGTGTGGTGATTTACCATTTGTGTAATATTGTATGGTCCTACTGTCCGTTAGGTGTTTAGCTAATGTTTTACGAGGCCAGTAATGTGATTAGCTGCGAACATTAGTTCAATCAAGAATTATATTGTAGATAAACACCCCAAAGGAAGGCTGAAACATGATAGTTGTATTGGTCATAAAGTAAGGTATGTAAGGCTATTCGATTTCCTATTTCTTTGGCATGAATCCAACACTTGTATTACAAAGGAAGCTTTCTAAGTTCCCTTGGTAGTGACTGATCCATAGTTGCAGTTCCTACCCCCTAGAGCATTAAAGTGAGTACTCTAATATGAGTTTATTAGTAAAATGTACGTGCTTACTCTACCAAGTATTAGCATGCAAGGTTTAAACTTGTTTCATCGTCAAAGTACCCTTGGCAAGTATTCCCCTTATACAAATCAAAATGATCCTAGATTACACATGGTACATATATTATATGTTGGCTATACAATCTACCCATATCTTGCCAACTTGCTTCAATTGTCTATTCCATCATATATGTCATATTTCCACATGTTCATATGTTCCCTTTATTGGTTATTACTCCCATTTTGTTAGACTACAATGTTACCTCACAAGATCCCTACTTGCTCTGTTGTACATATTACTTGCTCTGAATATGTATCTGTCCTTAAGTTGAATCCTCCCATGTTCTCCCTTGGTTCCACATTCATATATACCCTGTATTTGATATTAGTTAGTGAGTATTTGGCTTTCATATAGATTTCAAATATCTTGGCTGAGTGATAAATGTCTTCACTTGATATGTGCTTCAATTTGAGATGTCAAAATGCTTACTGAGTCATATAAGCTCATAAGTATTACGTTTGTGTCATATTTGCTTCCCATGTCATTGTTATTATCATAAGTCCATATTCATATGTCTTCTACTACTGGTCCATTGTTCCAAATCTCAACAATGATATGGCCACCAAAACAAAAATCTCAAAAGAGTTATGATCATCAAAAGAACCATCTCAAAAGAGTTATGAACATCAAAACAACAATCTCAAAGATTAAAGAATCTAAGTGAAGCTATTTGTATAATTATGGGTGGCAGCCCAGGGGCAAATGCTTAGCATGGTTCGATCCCAATTGGTATAGAAGGGTGGCAGCTCAGGGAAGAAAGCCTAGCATGGGCCGATCCCAATGGGTATGGAAGGGTGGCAGCTCAGGGGCGAAAGCCTACCATGGGCCGATCCCAATTTGTGGAATTATGAGGACAACATCCCAGGGGTTAAAATGCCTAGCATGGGTCATCCTCTTCTACCACTGATCAGCTGGTCATTTGTATCAAATGTCTTATATATATATATATTATAACGCATATAAAAGTATAGAAAAGAATGTAACATACGGGATTCCACAAGTATAAGCAAAAGTGGTCTCAACTCCTTATCTATTTGTATTTGGTTTTACTTGAGCTCTCATTTTACATATGGTTGTATTATGCCTTACATATTCAGTACATTCTTTTGTACTGACGTTCCTCATTGGGGATGCTGCATTTCATGCTGCTGGTACATGTACTCAACTAGTAGATCCCCCAATAGAAGCACATGATACTCAACGGTTGTTGGTGAGCTCCAGGTTGATTCGAGGCTTTGCCGAGTCTTTACTATGCGTATATTCATGGTGGTACAATCATGGATTTCAGTAGAGGCTTTGTAGACATTGTAAAACTATCATCTATATTCATAGTTTTACTTGTCACATGTATCGGTTCAGCTAGTCGACATGTGTTGTACATATAGCTTCTCATTAGTAAATCTATCTACATAGTAGTTCACTTTCTTATCATAGGTCAGTTGTAAAGCATGTGTTCATATGGTACTTGTTCGCCTCACCTTGGGTTGGGGTATGACACACCCGTTAGAAACCTACTCATCTCATCCCTTGAATCCGACACCAATGATTGAGCATACTTGGACAATTGAGTAAATTTTAGGGAATACTCTTTCACGCTCATACCTCGTTGACGAAGGTTAATGAATTCCTCCACCTTAGCTTCCTTCAACTCTCGGGAAAGAATCTACCAAGAAATGCCAATTTGAATGTTTCCCACTCAACCGGGCCCGCTCCTACCGGCCTATTGTTCTTCCATTGAACATACCATACTTGAGAAACACTCTTCAATTGGTAAGCGGCTAGCTCCGCTCTCTCTATTGGAGTCACCCCCATAATGTCAAGTTTCTTATAAACCTCTTCCACAAATTCTTGAGGATCCTCTCCCACTTTGGAGCCATGAAACTCGGGAGAGTTCATTCTAGAAAAATCCCTAACACTAGAAGTATTCGAGTTCGCATTAGGATTGACCGGAGCTACTACATCTCTATTGGCTTAAGTCGCCAAAGCTCAGGCCAACATTTGAAAAGCCGACCTAACCTCCTCATTTGACATAGCCGAAAGATCAACCAGAGCTTGAGGGGCTTGGGGAGGACCTTCTTGATTCACATTCTCCTCTTCCATCCTTCTAGCATTAGTCCTTCGTATGTTAATTTCCTGAAGACACAAGAGAAAGATTAGAAGGAAAACCTTATAGAGTTAAACTCTATGGCATGACTTAAGATTAATGAAATGAGTGGAATTTTCTAAACATCTTATAGCCTCCCATTCATAAATGTGGCACGCTTCACACTCATGAACAAGACTCTATTAGACGTGGCTTATGAGACATCATCCTAGAATCATTCTAAACCTTTTGCTCTGATTACGTCTAAGGGGTACCATGAACGGAGAAGCAAATTTTTCTTCAATGACACGACTAACTTTTGGTGGAGAAAATTATCAAATCTGGATTGTTAGAATGCAAGTAGATCTGGAAGCTTTGTATCTCTAGGAGGCACTGTAGAATATGAATACATCATTGCTCCCTTGAAAAAAAATCCCATGATGACACAAATTAAAAATCACCAGGAAAGGAAAATTAGGAAATAAAAGGCAAAGGCATGTTTATTTCTGAAATTTTATCCACTGTCTTCACTCACATCATGTCTATAAAGTAGACAAAAGAGGTATGGGATTATCTTAAGATTGAGTATAAAGGATATGAAAGAATTTGAGGGATGCAAGTGTTGAATTTGGTACGTGAGTTTGAGCTATAAAAGATGGAGGATAGTGAAACCATTAAGGAATACTCTGATCGACTTCTTAACATATTCAATCACGTCAAATTGTTGAGTTCCACTTTTAACAATTCAAGGATGGTTGAGAAAATCCTTGTAACGGTACCTGAAAAATTTGAGGCGACCATTACAACCTTAGAACATACTAAGAACTTGTCTAGAATTACACTAATAGAGCTCTTAAGGGACTTTCAAGCATAAGAGCAAGGACGTGTTATGAGACAAGATGAAGTTGTTGAAGGAGTCTGACCTACAAAGCATCAAGATGATGGATGATATAAGAAAAAGAAGTACCAACCAATAGATGGAGAATAGGTGCAGCACATATGTCACGACCCAAGGGTACCCCCTAGACGTAACATGACACATAGAACCCCGAAAGGAACCATGTAAGCCACTTAGTATATCATAACTTAAGTAAAGAACAATAAAGAGTAAAAATGCATTTAAGTCCAAAAGTTTCATAAAGGAAAGCGGAAGTCTAGACTTGTCTCAATTAGCCATCTATTACAATTCTTGAATCAAAATAGGGTCACAGCTTAAAGAATATAATCCGAAAGTGAAAGCACAAGAATGAAACTGAAATGACCCAAAAAGTTCTTAAAAATGTGCTTCGAAAGTTACCAGGAACTAGTTTAGCTATACAAAAAAAAATTCCGTTTCGTTTTTCAAAAATCCGACTTCATAGTATTGTTTAGGGGGTCAAATTCAGTGGGGTATGGGTCTAACCCAAATTTTAGAGCAACCGTATCAAAATCCGAAATTTCCAAGTGAAGCCTTTTCGAGGGTCTACTTTGGAGGGTCATATCTCCTAGCACACAAATTATTGGGTGGACAATAACATATCCATGGAAATCCCTTTGATTTAGCTACCTAACGCACTTCGTTTCACCTCATTCGGAGTTCGGACGAAGAAGTTATGCCCATTTTCGTAAAATCTGTCCGGCAGGAAAGGCAATTTCCAGTGAGCGTTTTTACTGTTCACCCGCCTCATTTTTTTTTCTAAGTGTTGGACCATTTTTTGTCCAAAGGGCATATGTTATTTCCTATATACCATTAGTTCAATTCCAATCTCTAAAACATTTCCCAAAACACCTCTCCCATACTTAGACACATTTTCTCTCAAGTTCTCTCAAGAACCCTAATCCAAAACCTTCCTCAAGGTTGAAGAGACTCTTGCTCCAAGTTCCAAGCTTCCATTGAAGACACTCTCAAGACCTTCATAAAAAAAAAACTCAAGGTATGTGGTGTTGAACTCATGGGTCCTTCCACCCATAGTGCCTAGACTCTATTCTACTCACTAATTCATGGTTTAAGTTAAGATTCATAAATTAGTCTTGTTCTCTGTAATAATTTCCTGCACATTGCATCTTAAACATGAAAAGTGATTGTTTAGAGCATGTTGTGACCCTAGAACTTGAACCTAAATTTGGAATGGATTTGGAGATTTTCATGTGGTATTGTGGGTGTTAAAAAGGTGTTGTTGTAGGTTGTTCACTGGTTTGGCTGCATAAATACTACCCTATTTTCCATGCTCTTTGATTCCATTACATGCCTTCAAGGTGTATGACAAAATGTCCAACTATGGAGAATTGATGAATCAATGTTTTAAAGCTTGAGTTATGAGATGTATGGAAATCCAGAGATGTGTTGATGACAAACTAAGCTTGTGTATATGTTCATTCCATACGTGAGATTGCATTAGAGCCTAATGGGAATTTCCTATATAAAGTGTTGCATGACCA
>JAJOOH010003040.1:0-22438 GCA_029582605.1 Solanum gracilifrons
TCACTATTATCTTACAAATTTCCTTTCAAAAGCATGTACCCAACTACTTATCTCAACTTGTATTGCGGTCACACCCCAAGAACATTTCCCCATACTTGATTTTCTTGTTAATTTTTGCTATTTTTACTAATTGTGACAAAACTCCCAAATCGTTATTTGACACTTTTGTGTCACCCCCTTTTATTTAGTATGTGTTTACTCGTTAATATCTTTAGCTACGACTAGTTAGAGCTTAATTTTATTTTTCTATCAATTCTCAAAACCACTCCCTTGGGACACGACCCAACCTTTAGTTGGGTTACTATACTGTCGACGATCGTAGACACTCATACCGTAGGTTAGTGTCGTTGGTCACGATAAGCATCAGTTGTCTAATGCTATTTTTTTCTTTGCTATATGTAACGATTCTTACAGTTATACATAACGCTTCCAAATCTTCCTACTGCAGCTTGACTATCACAATGTATGCATATACGAGTCATTGGTTCGGACCAAAATAGAATATTTTCTAAGAACTTTCAGAGTCATTCAACTTCTTCACTAGCCTTGTTTAAGGCTCGGAACTCAGACTCCGTTGTAGAGCAAGCAATACATGTTTGTTTGGATGATTTTCACTATATTGCTCCTCCATAAATGGTGAAAACATATCTACTCCTGGACTTAGTTTATATTGATCCAGTAATCCAATTTTCATCACTATATCGTTAAATAATGATTGGATACTTTTTGTAATGCAAAACAAAGTTTTGAGTGTGTTCTAAATAACCCAAAATTTGTTTCATTGACATTCAATGATTTTGGTTGATATTACTTGTGTATCAACTCAGTTTACCTATAACGCAAGCTATGTCTGTTCATGTAGAGTTCATAATGTACATCAAACTTTCCAACACTCTGACATATCTAATTCAGACTGACTTTCAAGACCCGGACCGTCGTGATTGGCACACACACTAACCCTCTGGTGGGAGAACCATTACTACAACCCAACTAAGCAACTTAACGAAAAACTAAACATTTAAGGATACGGAAGCAGGTTTAAAAGTCCAAGAAAAATAGAGTTCCCATAAACTCCAAAAGTTAAACAAAAAAACTACCAAACATTTACGGAAAACAACTCCTAGAACCTGAAAGTCAATGTACCAAAACTTTAAGGATCAACAAGTCTCAGGAAAAGAGGTGTAACCGTAAAAACTAAAACATAATAGCCTAATAGATAGTCTGAGTCCGAAGAAAATGAACTAAACAAAAGAGAACTCATGGCAGCCTGGAAGAACTAGATCACCCTTGAATTCGGTCTCGATCAGTGATCTCATAAATGAGGTATGTCAGTAGCCGCCTGAAGATGAATTGTACTCAACAAAGAAAGAGCAAGTGCAGTATTAGTACACAACTACAGTGTACTGGTAGGATCACACAGCTACTTCCATAAGCACAATAAACAACGAAAAATCACAACACAGTAAGAACACATATACAGAATATAGTTCAGTATCATTTCAGAGCAACACACATTCTTCCATTATCAATGACAAGTAGACATACACAAAACAATCACAAGTAGTTCTCTCATGGAATCCATACTCAAATTGTTAGTGTGTCAGAACGTGACACCCGATCTAAAGTATGTGTCGAAACGTGACACTCGATCCAATATATGTATCAGAACATGACACCCAGTCCAATATATGTGTCGGAACGTGACACCTGATCTAATGTATGTGCCAGAACATGACACCCGATCAAATCAGCACAACCATAATCATAATCACATCCATAATGAACAATACTCAAATCATACAATTAAGTAACAGGTTCATGGCATGTATTGTTCACACATCATCATTTCATTAGGTTCAATTCACATTTCCCTATTCACAAACACGCATGCATACAATGTAGCAATCAATTGACATATATCACACAACCATGAAATCAAATCATCACCTACCTCAAAACCAAGCTTGAATCCTCTTAAGACACTTGAACCTTCCCTTTTCGAATTTTTTCAGCTTGTTCTTGGCCTACAAATGAGTAATTTAATGCAAGGATCAATAATTAAGGTCTAACTTACCCGGACTATAAAAAACTCAATAACGCAAGACCAAACCCATGATCCTAATGTATAGTTAGGGATTTTTCCCACCATCAACTTCAGGCCATAACCCTCTCCCAAAGATAATTACCCAAGAATCTAAGTTCTACAGATCGAAAATCAGATTAGGGGAGTAAAATCCTTACCTTTAGACCAAAAGTTGTGGAAAACTATCAAGAAATCACCCTGGGTCATCTCCTAAATCTTAAGAATGAAGTTTGCAGAAAAATAACGAAATTGGGGTTTTTTTCCCAACTAAAGTCACTACTGGCCCGTTTTGGCGTACCCCAACCTACCACATTGGCCCCGCCCTGGCGGGAACAATCCCACCCTTGCAGCTTAGACAGAGACATAAGCTCGAAATTTGAGTTCCAAGCTCCCATTTCACAACACACCTTCCACCCTTGATGTTCAGAAACTACCCTTTCACGCTAAGATCAGTTTCAGGAATTCTACTCACCTGAATTCGATTCTATAAAGTCGTATGGGCTCCTTAACATCTTAGCTATCTATTCATGTGATAAAATTCATAATTAGATCCCCCATTCATTACTAGATTTCCCTAGACCATACCAAACTAAGATTTCATCCAAATCTGGACTAGGCTACAATTTTTCAAGTCACTACTCGAAAGTTTTCTGGCCCAAATTATTTCCCCATTGGTTTTTCTATAACGACAGTAACATGTCGTTACAATAGATATAAATTTACCCATCACTCGTCCTCGAGTGATAAACTAGGAAAAACTGGCTAAAGTAAGAGTACAATAGTACATGAATCATCGAACAACTGGGGATACTTGTCTCACATATCCTTCTTGGGTTCCCAAGTAGCTTCCTCAACCGGACGATGCTTCCATTGAACCTTCACAGAATTAATCTCCTTGGTCCTTAGCTTCTGGACATCACTATCAAGAATTGCAATTGGTTCCTCCTCTTACTGACGGTCCTTTCTAACAGAACAGAATCCCACTTGATGATGTAATCTCTGTCACCATGATACTTATTCAACATGGACACATGAAACACTGGATGAACTCCAGATAATCTAGGGGTTAAGGACAATCTATAAGCCACTGGCCCTACACAATGAAGGATCTCAAATGGTCCAATGTATCGAGGACTAAGCTCGCCCTTCTTGACAAACCTCATCACCCCTTTCATGGGTAACACCTTTAGAAGAACTTGTTCACCAGCCTGAAATTCCATGTTCCTTGCCTTACTGTCCGTATACTTTTTCTATCTACTCTGTGCTGCTAGAAGCTTAGCTTGAATGCTTCTTACCTTATCATGAGCATCTTTCACCAAATCAACCCCCAAAAGTTTTACATCTCCAGTCTCAAACCACCCTATGGGTGATCTACATACCCTTCCATAAAGTTCCTTGAACGGTGCCATGTCAATGCTGGAGTGGTAACTGTTATTATAGGAGAACTCACACAACGGTAGGAACTTTTCTCAATGCCCTCCAAAGTCAATCACACATGCCCTCAACTTGTCCTCTAACACTTGAATTATTCTATCTGAATGCCCATCCGTCTGTGGATGGAAAGCTGCACTAAAAGTGAGTTGAGTTCCCAACTCATCATGCAATTTTCTCCAAAACTTGGATATGAACTGCGTACCACGATATGAGATGATAGAAATGGGCACCCCGTGCAGCCTCACTATACCTTTAACATGATCCTTAGCCAATTGCTGAGCATCATAGTCTACTGACTGGAATAAAATGGGCCAACGTAGTCAATCTATCAACCACTACCCAAATAGAATCAAATTTCCCTATGATCTTGGGAAGACCAACCACAAAATCCATAGCTATCATTTCCCACTTCCATTCCAGAATTGGCATTTGCTGAAGCAAACCTGCCGGCCTTTGGTCGCATACTTTACCTGCTGACAGTTTTGGCACTTAACCACAAACTCAGCTATGTCTTTCTTCATACCAGGCCACCAATAAAGGCTCTTCAAATCTCGGTACATCTTAGTCACACCCGAATGAATGGAATACCGCGAACCATGAGATTCTGTCAATATTTTCTAAATCAAGTCATCCACTCGGGGAACACAAATTCTCTTCTTAAAACTAAGTACACCCCCCGCATCAAGAACCAAAACGTGTGCCTTACCAAACACTGTCTTCTTTCTAAGCTCACTCAAATTCTCATCCTCAAACTGTTTGGCTTGATCTCCTCAATGAAAGTGGGTCTAACCTCAATGATAGCTAACACCCCACCTTTCTCTGAGATGCCCAACTGCATGAACTTAGACTCCAAGGTTTGAATCTCCTTGGCCAAAGGTCACTTAGATACACCCAAATAAGCTAGACTACCCATACTTATCGTCATTCAGCTTAATGTGTCTGCCACCACGTTAGCCTTACTTTGATGATTTTGGATGGTGACATCATAATTCATAAGTAACTCCATCCACCTTCGATGTCTCAGATTTAGGTCCTTTTGAGTGAATGCGTGTTGCATACTACGATGGTCAGTAAACACCTTACACTTGACACCATAAAGGTAATGATGCCAAATCTTAAGGGCAAACACTACCGCTGCCAACTCCAAATCATTCGTCGGGTAGTTCCTCTCATACACCTTCAACTTCCGCAATGTATAAGTTATGACATACTTATCCTGCATCAACACAACACCCAAACCCGAATGTGAAGCATGACAATAAATAATGAAATCTTTACCTTCCACCGGTAGTACCAGAATAGGTGGTGTGGTCAGAAGAGTCTTGAGCTTTTGAAAGATCCCTTCACATTTTTCGGTCCATTCGAAAGACACCTCCTTCTTAGTCAGCCTTGTGAAATGCGTGGCAATAGAAGCAAAATTTTTCACAAACTGATGATAGTAGTCACTGAGCCCCATAAAACTCCTAACTTCAGCTACTGAGCTAGGTGGGACCCAATTCTTAACCGCTTCAATCTTTTGTGGATCTACAATTACTCTTTCCCTTGAAACTACATGCCCCAAAAAGCCAACTAAATCCAACCAGAACTCACACTTGGAAAATTTGGCATACGACTTTTGTTTCCCAAGGACACCCAAAACAATGTGAAGATGGTCAACATGCTCTTCCTTACTCTTTGAATACACCAAAATGTCATCAATGAAGACAATAACAAAAGAATCCAAAAATGGTTTGAATACACCATTCAGCAAACTCATGAAATTTCGAGGCGCATTTGTCAACCCAAACGACATCACTAGAAACTCGTAGTGCCCATAGAGGGTCCTCAATGCCGTTTTTGGTACATCCTCAGGCCTAATCTTTAACTGATGGTAACCAGACCTTAGATCAATCTTAGAGAAAACTGACGCACCTTGCAACTGGTCAAAAAGATCATCTATCTGAGGCAATGATACTTATTCTGAATGGTGACCCTATTTAACTGCTGGTAGTCTATGCACATCCTCATACTACCATCCTTTTTCTTAACAAACAAGACAGGAGCACCCCACGGGGAAGCACTAGGATGAATGTGAAGTTCCTGGATTTGAGCCTTAAGCTCTCTCAATTCTACCAAAACCATGAGATAAGGAGGGATGGAAATGGGGCGAGTACCTGGTTCCAAGTCAATGCAGAAATCTATATCTCTATTCGGAGGCATACCAGGAAAATTGGTAGGAAACACTTCCTCAAATTTAGACACTACAAGAATAGACTCAATAGAGGGAGACTCAATCTCAACATCCCGAATATGAGCCAAATATGCCAAACACCCTGCCCCACCAGTTTCCTAGCCCAAATAGAGGATATGACCTTAGCTGGCTTAGGCTTGTACACCCTTTCCCAATCTAACTTTTCCCTACCCGGGATCTCTAGAGTCACAGACTTAGCATTACAATTTAACACAACATAATAGGAGGACAACCAAGTCATGCCTAAGATTATATCAAAGTCAATCATATCCAAAATAACCAGATCAACCCAAGTATGAAAACCCATAAACAAGATAGGGCAAGCACGATACACATGGGTGACTATGACGGACTCTCGAACTGGGGTAGAAACATGGACAGGGGCATCAAGTACATCAGAAACCATATCAAATCCCAAGACAAATTGAAGTGACACATATGAATAAGTAGAACCCAGATCAAACAAAATATAGCATTCCGGTCATAGCCAAGAATAGCACATGTGATCACTGCATCAGACATCTCAGCCTCGGTCTTGCCCGAAAAGCATAACACTAAGCCTTGTCATCATGATAGGCGACCTCGTTGTCTGGTTGCACTGCTCCTTTACTGGCATTACCATTTCCCCGACCTCCACAGCCTCACTGATTTCCTCCTCACTCATCTTATGTACACCCTCTACCATTATTACCATTGCCCGTGGGTACCACTGCTCTAGTCTGATGTTGCGCGGATGCAAATATATGCAGGTGGGGATAATCTCTCCTCATATGCTCAGGTTCTCCACAATTATAACAACTGCGGTCAAAAGATGGATTGCTGCCCACCGAAGGTCCGACTCCCTGGATATCTCAAATAAAATTATGTTGTGGAGTTCCCGAGTAACTACCCTTAGAAGCGGGCAAGGCTTACTGAATTGGCTGAGCTGAAACTGTCGGCCTACCTGAACCTCTAGAGTAAGAACTATGGAAGTTACCTGAGCTCTTGGGCTTCTTAGACAAGGCCTTGACTTGCCCATCGCGTCGAACTCCGTCCACTTTTTTCACAAAATATGTCACCTCATTAAAACTTTTCCCTGCAGAGGTCATGTGAACAAACAATACATGTAGTTCGGGGATAAGTCCATTAACGAATAGACGGATCATCTCCTCCTCAGTAGTTATCAAGTGTGTAGCATATCTAGACAAAGAATGGAACTTAGCCTGATAAGCAGCTACGGACATACCTCCCTGCTTCAAAGTCATGAACTCATCTTTCTTGCAATCTCTCAAAGTCTGGGCACATACTTTTCCAGAAACAAAGCATGAAATTGCGTCCAAGTAAGTGGGGGAAAGAATGACCATCTGTATCCACATAGGCCCTTCACCATTGTTTAGCCTCACCCTAAAGCTAGAAAGTCACAAACTCTACTCCATGCTGATGTACAATACCCAACTTATGAAGCCTCTCAGAACAATCCAAAATGAACTCATAAGTGTCCTCACGCTCAGAACCATGGAACACAGGCGCCATCAACTTTAGAAACTTAGTCAACATCTCATGCTCATTACCAGTCATCACGGGACCTAATAATGGACGGAAGAAGGCATCAATGCCTAACGCTCCATCTTCCTTGGGAGTAGTAGCAGTAACGGGGAGGTTCATCGGAGGTTGAGAAGCTTGCACTGCGGGAAGGACTCCAAGGCCGACCAACCCCTTCAAAAAAAACATGATCTGTTGAGCTATCACTGGGTCTAAGGGAGGAACACCAGTATTCCTAGCCGGTGCATCCTCTTCCTGTCCAACATCCCCCTCGTCCTCAATATCCACATTCTTTTCTACCTCTTCTTGAGGTGCAGGAAGGGCCTCTTCCCTTGGAACATTCTCAGCTGGGGCTCCACCCCTGGCGGGTGCCACTCTTCCTCTACCTTTGCCCCTTGCTCTTCCCCTACCCCTGCCTCGACCACGGTGTTTGGCTGCAGACTCATCGGCTGGCTCATTGACGGGAGCTACAGGCCTAACACCGTTGAATTGTCTATTAGCCATATGCGGATAGAAGAGTGAGGAGATTAGATACCAATTTGGATCACCAAATACCAATGGGAATCAAGTCATAGAACGAAATGAGACAAGAAAAGACAGAGAGATTTCATAAATTTCTATAGCCTCTCGAAGAAAAGTACAAACGTCTCTATACCGTTCGCAAGACTCTACTAGACTCATTTTGGTACAAAGAAATCAACGAACCTAGGGATCTGATACCAAATTTGTCACGACCCAAACTGCCATGATTGGCACCCATACTGCGGTGATTGGCACCCACACTAACACTCCGATGGGAGAACCATTACTACAACAAAACTAAATAATTTAATGAAAAACTAAACATTTAAGGATACGGAAGCAAATTTAAATATATAACAAAAATGGAGTTTCCATAAACTCTGAAAGTTAAACAGAACATCTACCAAACATTTGCGGAAAACAACTCCTAGAACCTGAAAGTAAATGTACCAAAAATCTATCGATCAACAAGTCTCAAGAAAAGGGGTGCAACCCCGAAAACTAAAACATAACAGCCTAATAGATAGTCTGAGTCTGAAGAAAATGGACTAAACAAAGGGAGAACTCATGGCAACCTGGAAGAATTGGCTCACCCTTGAATTTGATATCAATCAGTGATCTCCTAAATAAGGTCTGTCAGTAGCCACCTGAAGATGCCCTATACTCAACAAAGAAAGAGTAAATGCAGTATCAGTACACAACTACAATGTACTGGTAGGATCACACGGCTACACCCATAAGCACAATATACAACGAATATAGTAAGCACACATATACAGAATATAGTTCAGTATCATTTCAGAGCAACATACAGTCTACCATTATCAATGACAAGTAGACATAAACAAAACAATCACAAGTAGTTCTCTCATGAAACCCATACCAAAACTATTAGTGTGTCGGAACGTGACACCCGATCCAAAGTATGTGTCAGAACATGACACTCGATCTAATATATATGTCAAAAAGTGACACCCGGTCCAATATATGTGTTGAAACGTGTCACCCAATCCAATGTATGTGTCGGAATGTGACACCCGATCCAATCAGCACAACCACAATCACAATCACATCCGTAATAAAACATACACAAATCATACAATCAAGTAACAGGTTCATGGCATGTATTGTTCACACATCATTATTTCATTAGGTTCGATTCACATTTCCCTATCACATACACGCATGCATACAATGTAGCAATCAATCGGCATATATCACACAAACAGGAAATCAAACCATCATCTACCTCGAAACCAAGCTTTAATCCTCCTAAGACACTTGAGTTTTCCCCTTCCGGATTCTTTCCGCTTGTTCTTGATCTACAAACGAGTAATTTAACGCAAGGATCAATAATTAAAGCCTAATTTACTCGGATTATAACAAACCCAATAACTCAAGACCAAACCCATGATCCTAATGTACATTTAGGGATTTGTTTTACCATCAACTTAAGGCCAAAACCCTCCCCCAATGATAATTATCCAAGAATCTAAGTTCTACGGATCGAAAAATGGATTAGGGGAGTAAAATCCTTACCTTTAGCACCAAAAGTCATGGAAAACTTTCAAGAAATCGCCATGGGTCGTCTCTTAACTCTCAAGAATTAAGTTTGCAGAAAAATAACAAAATTGGGGTTGTTTTTTCGACTTAAGTCGCGATTGGCCCGCTACGGCGGACCCCAACCCGCCACAGTGGCCTCGCCCTGGCGGGAATAATCCCACCCCGGCGGCTTACACAGAGACAAAACCTCATAATTTGAGTTCCAAGCTCCCATTTCACAACACACCTTCCACCCTTAACGTTCAAAAACTACCATTTCACGCCAAGATCAATTTCGGGAGTTCTACTCGTTCGAATTCGATTTCGTAAAGTTGTACGAGCTCCTTAACGTCTTAGCTATCCACTCACGTGATCAAATTCATAATTAGATCCCCCCATTCATTACCATATTTCCCTAGACCATACCTAACTCAGATTTCGTCCAAATCTGGACTAGGCTATAATTTTTCAAGTCACTACTCAAAAGTTTTGTGACCCAAATTCTTTCCCCATTGGCTTTTCTATAATAACGGGAACAAATCGTTTCACTGACTTTCGCATTTATTCTTAGTAAGATCAAGGTTCACCTCAATTGGTGTTTTGCACTTTTGAAGGTTAAGTACTTGAATTTTTCAAGCACCTTCCGAACCCTGTGAACACCCCAATGAAAAGTGGTACAAAATTGTCAAAGTTTGATGATGGATAAAAGGTGGACTCCTCTTTGTTCAAAAGTCTCGTAGGAAGTCTAAGGTACTTGACATGTACTTAACCATATATACTCTTTGCGGTTGGAGTAGTAAGTCGCTTCATGGAAGCTCCTACCTCCACTCACTTGAAGGTCACTAGAAGAATTCTATGTTACCTAAAATGTACAATCGACCTTGGACTATTTTATTCTTCTTCTGATTATTTTAGTCCTGTGGGATATTGTGATAGTGATTATGAGGGAGATGTTGATGATAGAAAAATCACATCTGATTTTATGTGTTTCTTGTGTGATTGTGTTACTTCTTGGAGTTCAAAGAAACAATCAATTGTTACTCTCTCTACTTGTGAATTTTGAATACGTGGCAACAACATCATGTACGTGTCATGCTATTTGGTTGAGGATATTGTTGAAGGAACTCAATTTTCACAAATTGAAGCCACAATGATTTGTGTTGATAACAAATCTGCACTTGCAAAGAATTAAGTGTATCATGATCAGAGCAAGCACATAGACACAAAGCATCACTTTATTCGAGAATGCATTGGCAAGAAAGAGGTAGAGCTCAAGTATGTGAAATCTCATGATCAAGTTGCGGATATCTCTACAAAGTCTCTCAAGTTTGAAGATTTTCAGAGATTGAGATCAACCCTTGGAGTAAAGAAGAAAAATCAAAATTAAGGGAGAGATATTGTGGGAACATAATCTTGACGGCAACTAATTTGGCAGTCATACTTGTTGAAATTACTAACCACAAATGTGAAAATTGATAACCACAAATGTGAAAGTTGGCAGCCACATTTGTGAAAGTTGGTAGTCAAAGATAGGTAGAGTTTGGTGGCCAAACTTTGTGAAAAGTGGCTGCCACATTTATGCCACTAATGATGTCACTCCCCGAGCCTACACCCTGGACGTGGCTGGCACTCGAAGACCATTGTTGGCCTCAAGCGAACCCTTGGCTTGGCTTACTAACTCAATGGAAAACTTCACTCATCACATACACATTTATGAAGTAACTAGAATGTTATAATGGAACATTCAACTGGCCATTAAAGCAAACTCAAGTCTTTAACATATGAAATGAAAAGTAAATACAACTGAATTAACTAACTGACTGCATGTCTGTCTATGAAGCCTCTAAACAACTGAGATGGATGTCGGGACAGTCCCATGGCATCCTAATGAACTAATACTAAAACTGAAAGCAATGAAAAGGAGTCCTCTGGAATGCAAAGAGGCTCACCCATCAACGATGCGCCAGATGCCGATCATAGTTACCTGTGTCTGCATCATAATAAGATGCAAGCCAACTGGCATCAGTACATTAAATGTACGAGTATGCGAGTTGGAATGCTAAACACAACTTAAGCTTGAAAAGAAACTGAAAGGACACTAAAGAACTTACCTTGCTCAACTTAACTCAACATAACTGAACTCATTTCAATATAAAGCAGTTTTAAAACAAGTGCAATATAAAGAAAAGTTGTTTAAAATATGTTGTTAACTTTGGGCGTATGCAAAGATACACTAAAACTCTAAAATGTAGGTAAAAATACAAATAATTGTGTATATAAGAATACAAATAACTTATGTGGGAGTTTCTCTAACCGACCACCATCACTTAAGAGTTATAGTGATGATACAACGATCTTCCTCACGCTGCCAGCGCATCCTATACCTTGCCACAGGTATAAGACCTGAACTACTAAGTGGATCCACTAGTCTATGCGAAAAGGATTCATCTAAAAAGTATGATCCTTTTCTACCCATGATGACTACATGGTTTATGGGAGATGTGGGTTCTCTGAACGCTCCCTCATATCGGTGCTCAATACTACATGGTTTATGGGAGATGTGGGTTCTCTTTATGTTTAAAAACATACTTCTTCTGTGATTTGAGATTAGTGCTCAAAAACCTAGCTCAAAGGCTATCTTGGAAATCAAAGTTTCCCCTTTTGCTTCATTTAGAAAGCGATTTCTCTTTTCTGAAAACTAGCCCAAAGGCCCTTTGGAAATCGAGGTTTCCTTTCCTGTTTAAATGTGAAAACATTTTAAACCCTTTGGGAATACATAGTCCCCATATACTTTTGAAGAAATGGACTTCAAACTTTTCTCTTTACTCAATATGAACTTTAAGTTTTAAAACAAAGTTCAAACATTTATAAAAGACTTTTGAAAACTTTGAAGGACTTCCCTTAACTTGACTTTTGACTTTGATCTTAACTGCTCTTGACTTGACTCTTAATTGGTCCTTGAATTGAATTATGGATTCAAGGATTATGATTTGTGTTTGGAAGGATCTCATGTTGTTTAGGAATGATTTTAGATAGCTAAACATGAGAAAAAACCGAAAATCGATATCTGAGGGTGGGTTTGCGACGCGGAGAAGCTTTTAAAATTTAGTTTCGAAAATGACTTTTGAGGCAGAACGCTTCGTGACAGCTCCGCGACGCGAAACGAAAATTCCCAATTTTGGGAACCTGCTCCGCGACGTGCCACTACTGCTCGATTTCATTCAACGAAATTTTTTCTTCGTTTTCCAGTCCCAATTCACCCAAACTAGGTTCTTTTTCTTAAATTTCTTTTAGATACAGATACCCAGCAAATGTACCTAAAGAACCTAACTTGAAACGACTCTATAATATGACATAACAATTTCAGAAACTTCCCAGCTCAGTCAAATTCAAGAACAATATATGAATTCAAACATAGGTATCAAGATCATCAATATTCAAACTCCTATGGGATGAATCCAAACGATATAAATATGCTTGGCACTTGGGAGAACGATATCAATGTTATGGAAGCCTCACATACCTGGTAGGAATAAACCCTTGGCGAAAATCTCAACTATCTTGATCGATCTTGATGAATCTTGCCCTTTCTCCTTCTTCTTTTCTCTTCTCCTTAGCCCTAGCGTGAAATTCCAAATTCTAAAACTGACTAAAATCTTATTTGACCAATATTAAACTCCTAAAAATGGATTAAAATAATAGGGCCATGAAAAGACTAAAATACCCTTTAAAAATTTGGATTGGACATTTCCTTAAAAGCCCCACTTCCAAAGGGCCTAACTTACTCATACAAACTCGAAATCGCGGAAACTTGGCGGCACTGGAAAGATCATTCCAAGAGATTTCCAACCATATCTGAATATACACCTAAATCATCCTAAGCTAGGAGTTATGGTCGTTTGAAGTTGACCAAAAGCTCACTTTTCCTAACTTAAACAATTTTTCAGATTTTTTCATTCTTTCCAAAAATGACTATTTCCAGTTCTTAGCTTCTTCCTAGCTATTTCAATTTGGGAGATGTTACAAATGATGTAATCAAGAGGTTCAAAACTCTATAAATATAATAGTAATTGAACACTTGAAGACACACCAAAATAGAGACGCAATAGAGAGTAGAGAGAGTACTCCACAAGCTATTTCTTAGTTTGTGAGAAAATAGCGTGGAAGAAATATTCTTGTGAGCTGTAAGAAATAAAAGAGTGTTAGAGTAGTAGTCTTTTGACACTACCAGATTTTCATCAATATTATTGTATTACTTATTTGGGTATCATATTTACCCCATTTTAATATTTGGTGTCGTTGTTACTCTCTTCCTATTGCTATTTAGTTTTGGACATTATCATGGGTGTGATTATTATTTTGTCCAACAATAACAACTTCAGTTCCTTCGTCTTGATATCCAATATAATACCAGAGATCCCAGAGAGATTGGAAGACGTGAAGCATACATTAGGGTCATTTGGTGTGAGGGATAAGAATAAATAGTCATGGGATAAAAAAATAGTTCTGGGAAAATATTTTGGTTTCTTGTTTGGTTGTCATGTTTGGGATAATTTATCCCACCATTTATACCATAGTGATGGGATAAGTTATCTATATACATGGTTGGATAAGTTATCTCAGGATAACTAATCTTAGGATAATTAATTCTGCGAAAACTTGTTCCAACAAAACGACCCCAAGTCTTATTAGATAATACCAAAGGTAAATATACAAAAACAAATCCCAATCCTACATAACTATCTTCATTTTTTCTTTTATAGAAATAGTCTTATTTGATAGAAGAAGTTGTCATTTGAAGACATTCACCTTCATCAAATTGGGCAATCGATGCATCAATCAAGTTTCTCTCACTTGGTTTTTCAATGTTCAATTTGTTTTTGCTTTTTGCTTTTTGCTTTTTGCTTTTTTTAGTATGTGGAATTGGTTTAAACACAACTTCTTCTTCTTTATTTCTTTTTTTCGTATTTTGTGCAAAAAAAGTGATATTTATCTAAAGGTAAACTAACAACAAGGTTAATATCAGGGCAGATAATGATTACTATGAGGATATTTTCATAAATAAATTATTTCTAAAGAACCTTATTATTTAGATAACGATTAAAAAAAATTTAATAAAATAAAATAAAAAATTCTTAATATTTTCCAAATTGAAGTAGGATTAATATTTTCTAATTAAAAAATCATTATTAGAAGAAGAATGTATTTTAAAAGAAAAAAATAATATATTTATTTAAGGAAGGAAATTTTTTACTCATTAAGTAACAATAAGGACATTATTTAAAAGAATAAAATAATATATATATTTGAGCTATATTTGCAATGGTAATAAGTATGATATGAGTGGTTCATTTGCAAAAAGTTTGGCTTATGTTCTTGAAGCTTTACAAAATGAGACACCAATTAGTCAAGGTTATAATTATTATGTAATATCTCCTTATCCTAATGATGCTTTAGCTTATGGCCATGCTACATGTACTTCAAGTTTAATAAATTCAGATTGTGCTACTTGTGCAAATTATGCAAAATCTTATTTGATTACTGCTTGCGATTGCGGTATTGGAGCACAAATTGAACTTGTTGATTGTTCGATGAGGTACGAGCAATACTCATTTGTTGGGAAAAATACTACAATATTGATATTGGATTGGAATTACAAAGTAGTAAATAGCTTATCACAAACACTGTGTCGTGGTAAGCCACTGCCTTGAAAGTGATTTCGGCCCGACTCCAGTGCAAATCGTAGTAGCCGGTCGCTCCCCAAGGTTCCACAGTTACTCTCAAACACATGCACTCGTGGTTAAAAGTTTGGAGATTGCCCAAAAATATTCTAAGGATAAGAAGAAAGGAGGGAAATATTTTGTTTTCCTTTTGTTGGGTTTCTTAGCATTCACAAATGCACTACTTATATAGGAAATTTCTATAGGAGTTATTGTAGAGTCAAGAGTTAATTTTGATAACGCATTGTGAATGTTAATGACATTAAATGCCATTACATCACATTCTACAGAAACTCTTGTTTTGTTTTGGAGCGGAAAATTTATTCTCTTTGTAACATATTTTACTTTGTGTTCTTTACATTACAATAAATGAATAGGTGATAATTAATATCACAATCCCCCACTAATGCAAAGACAAAGAATAAGAATAATTTATGGGCAAAAGAAAGGAACTTGTACTTAAGTGTCAATATCTTTCGATTTGAATTGACACGTAGTGAAATGAGGCAACAACACATATCCAAAAAGTGAAGTACTCTTGAACTAAATGGACATAAGCACGTAGGTGATTCCATCAAGTCTATCTCAAATAGACCACCTTAAGGCTATAGAATCATTAAGAGCAAAATAAGTTCAACCTTATAAAACAATGCCTCACGCCATAGGGATAGAAACTGTGGTGTATATTGAGGCCTAACAGGTCCACCACATTACCTCAATCAATGGGCTTTAGCCCCATCCCCCTCGACGTTTCAAGGATTATTTTCCTTGTCAAGCCCTTGGTCATAGGATCCGCCAAATTTCTTTCGGACCTTACATATTCCAAGGAAATAACACCCAGTTTCAACAACTGTTTAACTGCACCATGTCTGATGTGAATATGTCTCTTTTTTCCATTGTACACACTATTTTTGGCAATTTTAATTGCTGCTTGTGAGTCACAATGAAGCGAGACTAGTGAAGCTTGTCTTCCCCACAATGGGACATCCGCCAAAAGATTTCTCAACCACTCAGCTTCTTGCCCTGTCAACTCGAGAGCAATGAATTTTGATTCCATGGTAGAACGTGCTATACAAGTCTATTTAGAAGACTTCCACGAAATAGCACCTGCACCCAAAGTAAACACATTGCCACTGGTGGAGCTAACTTCATCATTGTTAGTTACCCAGTTTGCATCACAAAAACCTTCTAAAACAACAGGAAATTTATTAAAATGCAAACACCAATGCATAGTACCTCTCAAATACCTTAGCAAGCGATGAAGAGCATTCCAGTGTTCACTACTGGGATTATGAGTATATCTACTCAATCTACTAACAGCATAAGCTATATTAGGCCGAGTATAGTTCATTAGAAACATTACACTCCCAATTATTTTAGCATATTCAGTTTGAGAAACACTAGATTCTTTATTCTTCCTCAAGTGTATGCTAGGATCATAAGGAGTTCTCACCGAATTACATCAAAATAATCAAACTTTTTCAACATTTTTTCAATGTAATGAGATTGACACAAAGATAAACCATTAGCAGTTCTTTTGATTTTAACTCCCAAAATCACATCTGCTTCACAAGGTCTTTCATTTCAAATTTAGAAGACAAAAAGTTCTTGGTCTCATTAATAACATTCAAATTAGGACCAAAGATTAACATGTCATCTACATATAAACATATAATCACACAATCTGAACCTATCATCTTAGAATAAACACAGGTATCAGATGAATTTACAACAAAGTCATTATCCACTAATGTAATATTAAATTTTTCATACCATTGCTTAGGTGCTTGTTTTAGTCCATATAAGGACTTTCTCAATTTGCATACTTTATCCTCTTGTCCTGGAACCACAAAACCCTCTGGTTGAGTCATATAGATCTCTTCCTCTAAATCATCATTTAGAAATGTTGTTTTGACATCCATTTGATGTACCACTAAATCATGAATGGCGGATAAAGCAATAAGAGTTCTAATGGTCGCTATTTTAGTCACAGGAGAATAAGTATCAAAGTAATCAATACCTTTCTTTTGGTTAAAACCCCTAATCACAAGTCTAGCCTTATATTTTTCAATTGTTCCATCATGTCTCAATTTCTTCTTAAATATCCACTTGCTACTTATGGGTTTACAACCTTTAGGCAAATCATACAAGTCCCAAGTATGATTAGAAACTATAGAGTCTAATTCATTTTTAATAGCCTCTTTCCAAAATATAACATCTATTGATCTCATTACTTCATCATAAGTCTTAGGGTCTTCTTTTATTAAATAGATAGACACTAATTCATCATTTAAAATATTAATATCAAAATTTTCAGTTAAGAAAGTAGTGATAAAATCAGGACCAAAACTTGTCTCAGTTCTACACATTTTACTCCTTCTGAGTTCATTTTCATGCTCATTAGAAATAACATTAGAAGATGTCACAACATGAGAATTATTTGACATAGATGTAGAAGCATTGTTTTGCACATCACTTGACACATTAATTTTTAAAGGAAAAATATGCTCAAAAAATTCTACATCTCCAGATTCACAAATAGAATGATCACTTAGAGACATAAATCTATATGCAGCACTATTTTGAGCATAACCAATAAAGATAGTATCAGAAGTCTTAGAACCGACATTTACGCAATTAAAATCAGGTAGACCAACCTTAGCCAAACAACCCCACACTTTTAGAAATTTCAAGTTAGGAGAAAACCCTTTCCACAACTCATATGAGGTCTTGTCTAACTTCTTATGAGGGACTCTATTAATAATATAACATGCAGACAAGACTGTTTTTCCCACATATTGTCAGATAGACCAGAGCTTAAAAGCATAGAGTTCATCATTTCTTTAAGGGTTCTATTTTTTCGTTCGGCTACACCATTTTGTTAGGGAGTATATGGAGCACTAACCTCATGTATAATACCATTTTCTCACAAAAATCTTCTAGAGTTTTAGTACTATATTCACTGCCCCTATCAGATCTAAATCTCTTGATTTTCCTGTCTAATTGGTTTTCCACTTCTGCTTTGAATTTCAAAAATATGCTTTCAGCCTCATATTTAGACTTAAGAAGATATACCTTAGTGTATCTAGAAAAGTCATCAACAAAAGTAATGTAATACTTGTTTCCACCTTTGCTAACAGTGTTCTTGAAATCTGCTATATCTAAATGTAATAGTTCAAGTAATTCGGTCTTTCTACTAATAACAGATTTGAAAGGTTTCTTGGCATGCTTTGCTTCTAGACACACAGGACATTTAGAAAACCCATCAATTTTTATCATAGGAATTAATTCTATTTTTTTAAGTTTTTTAATAGAAGCAATATTAACATGACCTAGTCTACCATGCCACAAATTGATAGACTCAACAATATAAGCAGAATTTGAAATACTTTCATTATTGACAATCTCTTGAACAATGTTCAGTACAAATAAGCATCCACTAAGATATCCCTTCCCAACAAAGTCTCCTCCACGAGAAATAATTATTTTATCAGCTTCAAAAATAAGTTTAAGTCCTACTTTGTTGAGAAGTGCTCCAAAAACTAAGTTTCTACGGAGGGAGGGAACATACAAAACATTGTTCAAGGATAATGTCTTTCCAGAAGTTAATTTAAGTAAGACTTTTCCTTTACCCATTACTACAGCAGTAGTAGAGTTATCCATTAATACACACTCGCCATCACCGGACTCCTCAAAGTCATGAAATAATTCCTTATTGGCACAGAAATGTCTTGAAGCGCCTGTTTCTAGCACCCAGTCAATTTTGTTAGCCACCAGATTTGCCTCAACGACTACAGCAGCAATCACTTCATTACCCTCAGCAAGATGAGCTTGGACATCACTTTGTCCTTCCTGCTTTGAGTCCTGCCCTTTTCTTTGATAGCACTTGGCAGCCCTGTGACCAACTTTTTCACAAACAAAACAAAGACCCTTAAATTTTTGAATTTGGCTCTCCAGCTTGTTGAATTAATTTTTCTTCTTCATATGTTCCTTTTTCGAGACTTTCTTTTGTTTGCCTTTGAACCTGTCTTTCACAACAGTACCAGAAGATTCAACAAGATTAGCTTTAGAAGAATTAAGAGACAGTTCTTCCATCTTATCTTTGAGACGGTTCGCCTCTTCAGTCCTCATATGACTAATAAGTTCTTGGAGAGTTAAATTTTTTTCTTATGTTTTAATTGATTTCTATAATCACTCCAAGATGGTGGGAATTTTTCAAGAAGAACATTAACCTGAAATATCTCACACATCTTCATGTCCTCGTTGAGAACATCAACAGTCAAGTTCTCATATTCATGAACTTGTTCCATTATTGGCTTATTATCAACCATTTAGAATTTAATCCATTGTTCGTCAACATATTTTTTCTTTCATGCATCATCAGCACCATATTTCTTTTCTAAACTATCCCATATTTCTTTAGCAGATTTATAAGTGACAAATAAATCAAACAAAGGGTTAGTCATATGGTTTAACAAATGTCCTCTCACAGTTCTGTTATCTTTTTCAAACTTCTTTTTAGCAATATCATCAATAGTCATAACATTGCTAGATTCAGTAGTAGTGTTAGAACCATTCATAGAAGGTTCCTTAAATAAAATATAATCAACTTCTAATTGTTCAAAGAAAATTAAAAGTTTTTGTGACCATCGTTTAAAATTGTTTCCATCCAAAGGCTCAAGTTTTGACAAATCAGAAAAAGTTTTGTTCAAAGAGATAGCCATTTATCAATATTGTATGTTAGCAAATTGCTTTCAAATTGTTAGAAAAAATACTACAATAATGATAGTGGATTGGAATTACAAAGTAGTAAATAGCTTATCACAAACACTGTGTCGTGGCAAGTCACTGCCTTGAAAGCGATTTCGGCCCGACTCCGGTGCAAATCTTAGTAGCCGATCGCTCCCCAAGGTTCCACAGTTACTCTCAAACACGTGCACTGGTGGTTGAAAGTTTGGAGATTGCCCAAAACCAACTGCCCAAAAATATTCTAAGAATAAGAAGAAAGGAGGGAAATATTTTGTTTTCCTTTTGTTGGGTTTCTTAGCATTCACAAATGCACTACTTATATAGGAAATTTCTATAGGAGTTATTGTAGAGTCAAGAGTTAATTTTGATAACGCATTGTGAATGTTAATGGCATTAAAGGCCATTACATCACATTCTACAGAAACTCTTGTTTTGTTTTGGAACGGAAAATTTATTCTCTTTGTAACAGATTTTACTTTGTGTTCTTTGCATTACAATAAATGAATAGGTGATAATTAATATCACATCATTTACTTGAAAAATCATATAGGATTTTGATCTTTCTTGATCGTCTAACATGTTAAGTGTCAATTGTCCGAGCTTGGGGAAGCTTCGAGGCTCTATTCCGACTTTTCGTATAATAAAGATTAAGATTGATCTATGGGGTGTAGTTGATCTTTTTCCTCTTTTTTTTTCTTCATTTTCCTAAAGTTTTGAGTCATAGTTTTATTGCCAATGTTTACTCTCTACTATGGTTTTCATGAATTTAAATTTTATCTTGTTCTTGCTTTACTTCCTCCATCCACTTTTATTTGTTATGTTGCGTTTTTTGAAAGTCTATTTGATTAATTTTTAAAGTTAAATTAGATTACATTAATTCAATAATTTAAACAGAAAATTTAGATATTCAAAAACTATACGAAAAGTACTATAATTTGCAATTTTTTGCATATCAATATGATGAAAAAATACATCGTAAAATGTTGGTCAAAATTTTTATAATTTAACTCTAAAAAAAAAATTATAACAATTAAAAGTGGACAGAGATAACATGTTTATATGTGGTGTATTTGTCGTATGATAGAGATTAATCTATCACTTTTCATTTATGTTGGCGTTTTCACTTTCAAGTATTCATGCAGTTGATGTCTATTCATGTGTCATTATAATGGAAAATAGGAACCTGACAGAATTCTCTTATTTTCATTTCTCTTTTGTAATTAAACACTCGGGATTTTAGTCTTTTAAAGTTGCTGAGTTATAAATTAATATTTTTTTAGATCTTCTTTGTTTAATTATATATCATCTATTACTAAAAGTTGGAAGTTTCAAAAATGAAAAATTGAATTATTATTTTATCACTAGACTAAATTAAACATCTAATTAACAAAATATTAAATAATAATCTTTTAATTATTTTTTGGATTGTAAATTATCTATTAGAAAGACAATGAAAGAATTATTAATTAAATTGTAAGTTACAATGAATTGTTTAATATACTAATTCATTTATCTAGGAAAATGAAATGATTCTTCGACAACTAATTGATGCTTCATAATAAAATCTGTTTATAGAGTAAACATATGTAAGTTGTAACAACAAAATTACAACACATTCATGATATACATGTATAGATAATGGTATATATGTACATATATATCATATATATGTTAGATGAAATATCTTTACTTTAAAATATAACTACACAATGTGCATGATTTTTTATATAACACATGCAATATTTTTAAGAAGAGTAAGGACAATCAGTGGCGTAGTTAGAAATTTCACGAAGGGCGTCCAAGCATTGAGTAACTAATTTTATTTTATTTTTGATAAATGAGTATACTAAAATTTTAAAAATCAAAATGCATAATATTTAGTTCTAATGAGTTCATATTTAATTTAATATGAAGCGAACGAAGGATGCAAACAAAAAGAGAAAGAGAGAAAGAAAGAAGAGAGTTTAGTCGAGAAAAAAAAAATTAGTTTTAGGTTTTAACCTTCCAACAATCTCTGGCGACAACAATAATAACAGTGAGACATAATAAGCAGGGATTTCCAATCCAGAGGTTAATCGTACTCTGGCAACTTTACGTAAGGCAGAGTTTGATTTTTTTGGGGTGATAGTGGAAAAGTGTATTTTTTTTAAAAAAAAGTTTTCCTTACAAAATATAATGTTAAGTAAAAGAAAGTCAAAAAGACACATCCGATGAACGCACGTTGCGCTTTTGTGTAGCATTGTTGACCGCTGAGCTACCTCATCACTTTGTTTTCAGGGTGTCCAAAATGTAATAATTACTCATTTTACATTGCATTTTACCTATATATATAATATAACTAGGGAACTTATTCGCGCTTCGCGCGGTAAAAAATATCTATAAACTTATGATTTAATATTTATCTAATAGTTTATAATATTATAAACAATCTAAAATTATAGTTTTGATTACTTTTCTTGTTCCAAAAGATTATTCAAGTATAAGTTTATAATTTCAACTCATATGTTATTGCAAAACTTAATTTGAAAATTAAATTCAACCTACAATTACATTTTAAAAGAAAATAATTACAACAACACAATAAGAAGAAAGTTGAAAACAAAAGTTCTGAATAACTCATTTGTAGTTGAGTGTGTA
>JAJOOH010003041.1:0-22688 GCA_029582605.1 Solanum gracilifrons
GAGAGAACATTGATTTAATGGATCTAGCACTCTATCTGAAATCATAGTATAAACTATCTTTCTTTGTGGTTTTGCACGCCTTTTTTGATGTCTCACCATATTGAGGAGTTCTTTTTCACAGTTCTGAAAGCGTTATAGTTTTCTTTGCCTAGTTGTTTACCTGGTTATGGTTGCCCTTTCCCAGGGGATCCCTTCAATATCATTGCCCTTCCTTACCTCAGCATCCAAAATATCTTGCATTCTTTTATTCATGTACTCAAACTCATCTACATCTGAATCAAAACTACCTAAGTCTACGCCTAGGAACTCATCTACATCCAAATCAAAGTCATCCAAGTTTATGCCTTGCAACTCATCTACATCGAAATCAAAAGACACCCAAGTCTACGCCTTGGAACTCATAAATAAACTCATCTAGTTCTTTCAATTCATATTCATCTTCTACATAATCAACATAATCTCCTTGTTGATGGGACATGTTACACTCCAACTAACTGATCTAGGGGCCAAAACCCATTCGCTAGAAAGTTGCCAGAAATTGACGCACGGTGATCTCTCTGGTTGAGTTCTCTTCCACTGAATATGGGGTTCATGCATATATCATTGGACCTTGTTTTGTTAACATAACCACTACTCAGATCGGTACCATATATTGGTCATAGACGCCTGCAGTAGTGCAAACTCTTTGATTCTCTACCAGGATCGTAGAAGCTTCGATACCATATGAGAGAAAATAGAGAAAAATATTATTGAATTGTGTATCTATAATATTAAATTGAGACTGTATTATAGATATTACATTAGGCTCTTTTTCCTACTAGGATACTACATTACAATCCCTTTTTCAAGTAGTATTTTATATTTATTTTTTATGTCAACGGTATCAAACCAAATTTCATGCACCTCGACTCATTCCATGGATACCTAGAACCTCCCACCAATAATAGGTATCAGGTAACTCTGTCCACCAATGCTAGGAAAGATGGGAAGAATCACCTAGTATTTTTTGTTTGCGATAAATTGTGTTGTCCAGCGGAGCCTAGAATAAAGTGACTCACAGAAGATAGCCGACTAATTATAAATAAAAAAGAATAGTCAAACCAACCTAGTTGGCTGGTCAATCTCAGAGATTTTATTGACCGACAAATCAGGGACGGACGACCACGGGTGCACGGTGATGTAAAAGATATGCCAGCAACTATCCAACTCCATTTTTTAACAAGGTTAGGCGAGGACTAGAAAATGAAAAATACTAAACCTGGGTCTCATCGAATAGGACGTTCAGATATGGAGATCCGGTTCGGCACAAAATCATTAAGGTTTGGGGGGCGTTGGTCAAAGAAAAAGGAAGATCTTGCTTCTGGGATGGAGTTGTATGACACAAGAGTTTCATGTATTGATCATTTGGAAATAGTGTGATACCACCACCTATTAGACCCGACAAGCGGTCCACGGAGCTACATTCCTACTCACCTGGTCTATGCACATCGCTCTCTCCAAGAGGTTGGCCGTCTATCCTAGATCTTCCCATTTTAGAGAAGATCCCGAGCTCGATCTGGAGTTTTTCAAATAAGATATATCATCACGTCTTTGATGGGATTCTACATCATTCCCTATTTGGTATTGTTCCATCCTAGCTCCTACTACTGGACCACTATACAAATCAACCCGATAAGGACCCTGAATTGGTGGAATTCATACGACAAGGCCTACAAACCAGGGGACAATCACCTGAGAGTACGATGTCATGGTGTGAAATTTCTTGGAAATTGTGACCACATTTCCTCTCTCTTGACAAGAGAACAATAGTTCTGGAGCTTTTTTCATCCAAGAAAGTGAAAATCTTCAACTGAGAAGTTTTTGTTGCTAATATTTTCCCATATGGCTTGACAGAAACCCAAAAGAGTAACCAGTTTATGCAGAAACAAATTAAGCATAGAATGTTAGTTGCTACAAGGAGAAAACCACTACAGGAATGCTAACACTAGGTAGACACAAATGGAGCAATGCCATGTTTTCAGAACATATAGTGGTCAAGTATGACATGAGAAAAATCTTGCTAACTCTTAGTAAATGGGATCAAGTATGACATGAGAAAAAGCTACCACCTCGGATGTGGTAGGTGCACGTCCTTCCAGAGAGGCAGACTCTCGGCCAATAAGCGGCCCCAAGGAGTTTGTGTCTTTTTTATGTAGTCTCTTCTCCAAAACACAAACTCAAGATTTGGCAAACCAAACTCACAAGCTTAAAAAGAGAAGGTCATCATCAAGGAAGAACTCAAGCACAAGAACACAAACAACAAGGACCTGATCAACAGAAAAAGTGCTTTATGTACTTGTTGCTATTCTTGAATGTTTGTATTGAGCTTAACTTGTATGATTCGTTTCACTCTTGTTAGAAATGTTTCAAAACTTTGTTTGAGTCTTGTAAGAACATCGTTAAAGGTAACTTTGTGTCTTACGGTCAAAAGTCTATATTAATCAGTGAGGACTAGTATAGTTGGCAATGGATGCATTGCTTAGGCTCGTGTAAGTAATAGGGATATTACCTATGTTGAGATTAGGAGGTTAATCTCGTGTTGTAATCTGTGTTTCACTTTTGCTTGAGAAAAATAGTGAAAACAGTTTGAAAAGTCATGTGTGATAGGTTGTGGTTTTACTCTCTTCAGCAAGAAGGTTTCCACATAAAACTCTTGTGCCTGTTTAACATTGTGCTATTTATTTTCTGCACTTTAATTCTGTCGAGGGACCTGGTCTCGAGTTCACTGGTTGAAGCGTACATTCCATCAATTGGTATTAGAGCTTAGTCTCTCTATTTGGTTAACACCAAGAGAGAGATTCCTGAAGGATATGACGACACCAGTGAGCATGCAAAGAAATTAGTCTCCCACAAAACCTCCTCTTTTTGATGGCCAGTTCTATAGACACTGGAGGATTCAGATGAGAGACTATCTCATGTCTGAGGACATTGAAGTGTGGGACGTGATATGTAAAGGTCCTTATGTGCCAACTATGAAGGTTAAGGTTGGAGAGATCCTAAAAGTCATTCCCAAAACTAGAAAATGGTATAATGACTCTGACAAGAAACTTGTTCAGAAAAATCACAAAGCCAGGAAGCTACTTATCTGTGGCATTGGAGTTAACGAATACGATCTGATCTTCTCGTGCGAATCAACCAAAGAAATCTAGGATCTGCTTAGAACAATTTATGAAGGCATTGAGGAAACAAGGAAATCTAAGCTAGATTTCTTTACTACTCAATTCGAAAGTTTCACCATGAAAGAAGGTGAACCCATTCATGAAATGTGCACCAGATTCTCCACCATTACAAATGAGCTTACGCCAGTCCCTGTGTGCAAACAAGTCTCCAAGATACTGGAAATTCTCCCCAGATCTTGGACTAATGATGTTGTGACTGACAATGAGACAAGGGAATCTAAAGTTGTGACTTTGTGTGCATTATTTGAGCATCTTCAAGTTCATGAGATGCATAGAAAGTGGAAGGGTCTCATTCTCAATGGTGAAGACATAAGGACATATCTGACTAATAATGTTGATCAGAAGAAAAAAAATCATGACAAGGCTACTAGCTCAAGTGAAGTGTGTCACAAGTGTGATCAACCAGGTCACTCCATTAGAAATTATCCTATGTACAAGGCTGACCACAGAGAATATTTCAACACTGAAGAAGGTAAAGATGAAGAGAGGGACCAGGTCCGTCCCAAGATAAGCAGGAGAGAAGCCTTTTTCTATGCGGTGAAAAGGGATATGACTGCATGGGAAGAATCCTCGAGTGATTCAGATTACTCTGAGTGCTCTAATGATGCTTTCATGGCAAAGTTAGATGAGGAAGATGCTGATGAAAAGGTAACCCTATCTTATTTCAAGCAAAAACTTGAATATCTTTTCTACTCGTAAATTGAGAAAGCTAGTTGTTGTATTACTTAATTTGATAAGTAAGCTGACGACTGAGAAGGATCTTGTGAAAAATAGACTAGACAAATCTCAAGGTGGAAAAATTTCTTTAGTTGCCCAAATATCTGATATTAGAAGTCAAATGGTTGTTCTAGAAGCTGAAAATCTAGAACTAAAGGAAAAGATAAAAGGGGCGACTACTACAATTTTTAAAGAAAGAACGAGGCCATCAGTTTGCAGCTGGAGCATGAAAATAAGTTGCACATTGCTGAAATAAATATGAATTTGGCTCTAGAGAGAAAATTTGTGCTGGAGAGGTACCTGGTCCGTGTAAAAGAGGAACTGGAAAAATCCCTCAAATGGACCAATTCCTCTAAGATTCTTACAAATCTGATTGGTCAAGGCAACAATAGTAGAAGAATGAAGGGTTGTGACAAGATAAATTCCTCATACAATCCTCATAGAAAAAATATTTCTGATGCTGATAATTTGTTTTGTGTGCACTGTGGTCGAGATGGACATCTTAAGAAAGATTGTCCGATTTTGAAAAAATATGAAGGAAGTGCGTCAAACAATTCCAAACAGAGGAATAGACTAAAGAAGGAATCTAGTCCTAATTCTCGTCCCGAATTGAAGAAAACCAGCCTACCTTACTGGACAAAATATTTTCTTCTCACTCTGTTATCTGCTTACTGGGAACTCCGTCTCAAATGGGTTCCCAAGGCTGACAAGTGATTTGCTATGCAAGTGAGAGGAGGAAGCATCAGTCAGTGTTGGTTTATGAATAGTGGATGCTCAAAGCACATGACTAAGGAAACTACAAAACTTCATCTCTCTCAAGTCACTTCAAGGTGGGGGTGTCTCTTTTGGTAATGGCAAGAAATGGTACATTCTTGGTGTAAGTAGAACTTGAAAGTCTGTGCAACACTCGTTCGAAGCTGTGTACTATGTCAATGCATTAAAGTACTATCATTTAAGTGTTTGATAGATCTGTGATGAATGAAATAAAGTGTAATCTTATCAGAAAGTGAGTTGTCACAAACTATCTCTCTCGGGTGATGATCTTGACAGAAAAGAGATGCAACAACATGTTCATTGTTGAATTGAATACTGCTCATAGTGAGAGTCTCACTTGCCTTAGTGCTCAAGGTGAGAATGCTGAGATATGACACAAGAGGTGTGCTCATGTGAATGTTTCTCTACTGCACAAACTTGTGTCAAGGGACCTGGTCTCTAGTTTGCACAAAATGAAATTTGCAGATGACAAAGGTTGTGACGCTGGTGTTAAAGAGAAGCACATGAGACCATCTTTCAGGTGGAATAAGTAGGCTTTTAATCTTCCAAAGAACTTTCGACTGAAGTGGTGAATAGTACATGTTTTGTGACCAAAAGGATGATATTGAGAAGTTTGATCTCAATTTTGATGAAATAAAAGTTACGGTATACTCTTCCTCCAGCAAGGCTTATCGGGTATATAAAAACGTGTTCATGTGATTTTTGATGAGTCTAGAAGAGTTGAGATGTTGCAAAAGAAAGAA
Organism: Solanum gracilifrons; assembly: GCA_029582605.1. Lineage (NCBI taxonomy): Eukaryota > Viridiplantae > Streptophyta > Magnoliopsida > Solanales > Solanaceae > Solanum > Solanum gracilifrons. The sequence continues at coordinate 5,453 of JAJOOH010003041.1, forward strand.
GATTCTGAGATGGAAGGGTTGCTTCAGTGAAACGGTCTAAATAGTGAACTTGATGAAGAACATCCTCTTCATGAATCCAGCAATCCCAAGGAAGCTAATGCAAATGATGAACCTGATGAGGGACCAGGTCCGTTAGACAGTGCTGAACAAAGATGGTGCATTTCAAACTGATAATGTGAATTCTGAAGGTGAGAATGATGAAGCCGATCAAAGCTCAGTTTGAAAGAAGCAAAGTATGACACTCGTTTCCCCAACAAGCTGATAGGTTGTCCAAATTCCTCTTCAACAATGGCTTCAAAAGAGGTAAAATTTACAAAACCCTCTTTTTGAAATCACAAGGAAAGGAATTACTGATTATTCAAGTACATATTGATGATGTCATCTTTGAAGCAACCTTTGAGGTGTTGTGTGAAGAGTTTGTTGCACTCATGAATAGTTAGTTTTGAAGTGAGCATAATGGAAGAATTAAATTTCTTCTTGGAGCTATAGATCAAGAAAACCTATAAAGGTACCCTCTGGTGTCAAGAAAAGTACATTAATGAGCCGCTCATATGGCTTAACATACTTTAAGTCAAGACAATGTTAAAGAGGGGTAATTTCATAATGAAGTTCTACAAAATGGAAGATCAAGTGGCTGATATCTTCACTAAAGCCCTAAGCAAGGACCAGTTGTTTACTATCATAGGAACTTAGCTATACGGAAAAAAATAACACAACGTTTAGGGTAATTGATGTCTGATCAAAGATAGGGACCTGGTACCAGTTCAGAGAAGCTGCTGCAAAGGTTTCATGTTATGGCTACCTAGACAATTCATACTCTTATAGGCACTAACTTGAAGCTGGATGCCGATGAACCAGGTTTAGAGACCCCATTCTTGTACAAAGGAATTACATTTGAGGGCTGATAAGAGAATCCAAAGACACTCAACGAAAACAAGGACCTGGTTCTATTATGTCCTTCAGGAGATTTTTTGATTCGAAGGAACATGTGATACTGATTATACTGGGCATCAAGTTGATGGAAAGACTACCTCAGGAGTGGCTTATGTTATAGGTTGATCTCTCACTCATGGGGAACTAAAAGGCAATATTCAGTTACTCTTTCAAGAACTGAGGTAGAGAATGTGGCAAGTGCAGGCTGATGTGCTCAACTCTTGTGGATCAAGCAACATCTTGAAGCTCTTAGAAGACCTGGCTGAGATAATCAAACTGATGTTGGGAATGCTGAAACCTTCTTGAATAGATCCTGCCTGAAGCAATCAACTCTCTAATGACTATGCAAAGGGAACAGGTATCCTTGTTTTTCAGTTATGTATGTTTTAGCAAGTTCAGCCTTATACCTTTTGTCGGTATACACACATGGAAAAAGGGCTGAAGCAAATGAGAGGTCAGGACAGATCTAGGCAATCACATTCAAACTACAGAGAGGGACTCGGTCTGTTCTCGAAGGTTAGCACTCTTAATATTGCAGTTTGAATTATGCATGTGAACCTTTGCAATTCCCCCATGTCTGTCATTCAAGTATCTGACCGTTGTCCCATCTTTTGAATACCAAAATGACACTTTCTTCCACATAATACACCATTTCACTTCCTTTATACTCCTTATTTTTTTTAATACCCTTCCAAAATCAGAAAATTTAAAAACTCTCTTTTCTCTTCTCTCAAAAACACTTCAAATGGTTAAACCCTTTTGTTCTTACTAGAGAATTTTCTGATGAAGATGTTTTTAAGTGTGAAGAGGGACCAGGTCCACGAAGCAAAATGAATAAGTGGAAAAGATGATGTTCAAAAATGACGAAGTTGATATTCTGAGAACTCAAACTATTCTGAATAGGAGGGTATCTGATTTAAAAAAAATGAAAAAGATTTTTTTAAAAAATGGTTCCTCAATTATTGATCTATTCATCTCAGAGGCCTTGAGTAAGTTTGATTTCACCAATCCTTTTGTCATGAGAAACTCAAGCCATTGTTGGAAGCTATGATAGTTGCTCTTGCTAACAAGGTTACTGAAATGGGTTGTCTGAAGGCTCAGTTTTTGAAATAGCACTATCAGAGGGACCAGGTTGAATTTTATTTTTTTTATAAAAAAACTGGCAGCCCTGTAGGTTTAACCTAAAGGCTGGGCAGCAAATAATGTGAACTTCAAGAGAGACTTCTTAAAATACCATGCTAAGGGATATGCTCTACTAATTCTATTCTTTCAATCCCTTGCCTCTAAGTCATCCCTTCTCTTCCTAACTTTCTAAGTCAGCCCTCATTCCTCTTTTTCTATATAAACTGAGTGGGCATTGTTCTGGTTCTCATTCGTAATAATATGTGCAATGCTTTGATTGCTGATCTTTTGTTTATGAATGAAAAATGTCTTGCTTCTGCTGACTTATCTCATTACTTTATGCATTTTTAGTCATGCTCAGTGTTGCCCAAGTGGCCATGGATTTGCTTGAACCGCATCTTTGTCAAATTGGTTTACTGTTTTAACCTTTTTTTATGATGTCAAAAGGGGGAAAATCGTTAAGGTATGAGGTCAATGATGCTAGCTACTTGAAGAGGACATGGTCATGCCGGTAGGAGGAATAAATGATATCTACTTGAAGAAGACATGGTCATGCCGATAGGGGGAATCAATGCTAGCTATTTGAAGAGGACGTGGTCATGCCGATAGGGGTAAGAAGTTGAACAAGTTTTTCATCATCAAAAAGGGGGGAAATGCTATTTTGATGGTCATGCCAATAAGGGGAAGAAGTTGAACAAGTTTGTCATCATCAAAAAGGGGTGAAATGCTATTTTGATGTTTTGACAAACTTCGGGGATAATGAAACTCCACTTACCTCAAGAGTTCTTGTTGATAGGGGGAACAGGTGAATAAGTCTGTTATCATCAAAAAGGGGGAAAATGTTAGTTTGGAGCTGATATTAAGTTTTGATGATTTAACAAACTAAGGAGTCTAACAAGGAACCAGATCATTGTTATTGAGACTGCTGGCAGGGGAAATGAATGAATAAACTCAGTGTGAAGAATATTTTTGTGTCATCATCAAAAAGGGAGAAAATGATATATTTTAGGTGTTTTGATGGGACCTGGTCCCTGTCAGAGTTCTCTCGTTCAGATTCAAAATGTGGAACAGCTGTAAAGTTGTCGTGTCAGGTGGTAGGTGAAAAGTGCAGTATACTGCACCAACAGTAAGAGCGGACGAGACTGTTTGTCTCAGTTTCTCACAAATGCAGGGACCCGGTCCCTGGCAGAGTTCTCTCGTCTAGATTTATAATGGTGTACAAATGGAAAGTTCTCCTATCAGAGGTTGGTGAGGCGTCATCGTACTACACCAATCAGAATGGACGAGGCTGTTTGTTTGTCCAACAGTCAATAACTCTTTCTGGTTGACTTAGTCAACATGACAAACAACAAATTAATACATTCATTCAAAAGGATAGAGAGCCAGCAAGTTTTCTCAAGAACTCACCAAGAAAAGTTTGCAAGGGACCTGGTCCTTGCAAGACTGCGTATGTGAAAAGACGACAATACATCTGTCAAAAAAGTTGCCACCTCTGATGTGGTAGGTGCACCTCCTTCCAGAGAGGTAGGCTCTCAACCAATAAGCGGACCGAAGGAGTTTGTCTTTTTTATATAGTCTCTTCTCCAAAACATAAACTGAAGATTTGGCAAAAAAAAAACTCACAAGCTTAAAAAGAGAAGGCCATCTTCAAGGAAGAACTCAAGCATAAGAACACATACAACAAGGACCTGATCAATAGAAGAATTGCTTTCCGTACCTGCTGCTATTCTTGAATGTTTGCATTGAGCTTAACTTGTAGGATTCGTTTCACTCTTTTTAGAAACGTTTCAAAACTTTGTTTGAGTCTTATAAGAACATAGTTAGAGGTAACTTTGTGTCTTATGATCAAAAGTCTATATTAATCAGTGAGGGTTAGTATAGTGGGCAATGGATGCTTTGCTTAGGCTCGTGTAAGTAATAGGGGTATTACTTAGGTTGAGATTAGGAGGTTAATCTCGTGTTGTAATATGTGTTTCACTTTTGCTTGAGAAGATTAGTGAAAATAGTTTGAAAAGTCCTATGCGACAGGTCGTAGTTTTATTCCCTTGAGCAAGGAGGTTTCTATGTAAAACTCTTGTGCTTGTTTTACATTGTGCTATTTATTTTTTGCACTTTAATTCTGTCGAGGGATCTGGTCCCGAGTTCACTGGTTGAAGCATACATTCCATCAGGTACAGACCTGATGAAATAGATAAAGATGATATTGCTTTAGTGGAGGCTTTAAACTTCTGCAGTATGTTCCCAGACATGGAATATTTTGCAAACCAGTTTATCAGCACCAGCCGTGTAAACGAATGAACCATTAAAAGGGAATGAGATGGCATCGACATCGCTGCTCACAAAGGTAGAATTCAGTCACTGCAGTGGGGATATGCCATATCATAATCTGAATACATGATACAATTTAGATAAATATAGAAAAATTTACCTTTGAACTGTGAGAACGATGAATGCATAAAGACCAGAGAAAGCTTCAAGATGGATACAGTACAAGAGGTGCAATCTATAGGTCATTACTACTTTTGCTAATAGCTTTATCATTAAGAGTTCTGCTTCACTTTTACTGCTTCAGGATTCTAAGAAACTAGTGTTGCAACATAAAGAAATAAATTGAGGAAGTCACAACAAAAACACTAAGCAACTAATGAGAAAAGGAAAACAAGAGTGAAATGCTGGAAAAATTTATTTTTATGAGAAATAGCAGGATAGAAAAAAATTCATCCAAAATATCCCTTCTTCAAAGTTAGACATATGTGCTAGACATCAAACTCACATCTTCTTGGTAACTCTGGGCATAAAAGCTTAGCCAAATGAGAAAAAATCACCTAGTGTTTGTTTACCTTGACTGATATTTGAACTTGTGAACTCATGCTTCTCCTCCAAATTCATTGAACACTAGGCCACAACCACTACAACAAAAACAACTTTTAGCGGCAATAAATAGACACATTAATAAAGAGTGCTAAAGTTTTTACCGGCATTAGTTAAGTGTCATTAGTGCCAGTGTTGCTAAAGCCTTTAGGGACATGTACAAAGAATGCTAATTACCGCTAAAAATACATATTTAGCTGCAATTGCTAATTAAATAACGCTAAAGCTCATTTTTAATGTAATGACCTTGAGTGCATGCATAAGCCTCTATATATGTAATTGTTGAATTGCGATCTAAATCTATTTTATGTTTTCTTTGTAATATATCATACACTTAGCATTGAAGTACGTATATAAGTGACTAATCCTACGTACAAAACATAATATGCAGGAGAACACATAAAAGAGAGTTTTACAGGAAATATACCATTCTTTCTGCAACTCACCCAGGATGGCAATCACTAAATATCCTTTTCAGATGATATGCAGATACATCTACAGCTAGAACATCACCACTACATGTTCCTAACAGTAGTAATGAAGTTCCAAGCTTTCTTTTTTCTGACCAACCAAGCGAAATAGCTCTCATTAAAAAAGTTGAAGTTAGAGTACAACTCAATAATTAACCACTAACATCTTTTTCTCGCACACGAAATTCACCTTTCTGTCCCATGCTAACAACTTCATGCAAGTATAATCCATTGAAAGATGATCTCCTGGATTCATAAAAGCTTGTTGTCTCAGTTGACACAATATCTGCAGACTCTGTTTATACCTGACCCTTCACTCCCATATCTGAAAGAAGCCCAAAAGAGATATTTATAAATTGTGAAATAAAATTCCAATAAATCATGGAATTACTTAATGATGTTGGGTGTATTTACACACATTTGTTCCAAGCTTTTTCCATGAAAGAGTTCACACTATGTTTTAATGATAATTAAGCTTAATACTCTTAATTTGCATGCATTTACATGTTTTGGAACTCACGTCAGGTGCTTTGTGCATTGTCTATTCAAAGACAAGTATGGAGACAAGCCAGAAGGACCTCGCAGAGCCAAGCCCAAACTGAGGCCAGAGGCTCACGACACCAGTCCCAACACGAGTTTTAAACCCAACAGGTGCATTCCCATGGCGAGTAGAAGAGGCTTGCGGAGTCAATGCTAGGGAGAAGACCATTGCCGCACACCGCAAGGTGCATCAAACGTGGACAATGGCATTTTCCTAGTCCGATTTGGTGGGCCCTTGATCGAATGTACGCATCCACCAGTGTTCTTTGGACCAGGTCCCCGACAGAATAAAGTGCAGAAAATGAATAACACAAAGTAAATCAGGCACAATGATTTTACGTGGAAACCTCATTTCTTAAGGGAGTAAAACCACGACCTATCGCACAGGACTTTTCAAACTGCTTCCACTAATCTTCTCCAAGCAAAAGTAAAAGCCCATTTACAAAATCAAATTAGCCTACTAATCTCCACACTAAGCAATACCTCCTATCACTTAGACGATAAAAAAACAGATACAACACTGCCCACTAAGCTATCACCCTTAGATAACTTAGACTTTGCTAACCGGATACCACACCGCCTACTAAATGAACTAGCTCCTAGATGACTTAGAATTTGACTAAGCAGCAAAACAATGATGCCTACTAAACCAGTTAAACTCAACTAATTTGGGCTTTTAGAAACCGAAACAAATATCTGAATCCTTTATAAACTAGGAACAAATTTACAATATATGCACGAAAGTATAACTCCTAAGACACACTCTGATGCTTGCAGCTTGATCAGGTCCTTGTTGTGCTTGCCGAAGAATACTTCTTGAAAGTGAGTCTTTGCAAGTGTTCTTGAGAATTATCAAGTTGCAAAAACTAACAAAACTCAAACTTAACAAAGACGCTTCAGCACTCTATCAGGTCCCTTTGTTGAGCATGAGTATTGTTCTTCCTTGAAGATGGCCTTCTTTTAAAGCTTATGAATTTTCAGAGAAAATCCAGGTTTTTGTTTTGCCAAATCTTGAGTTTGTGTGTTGTTGGAAGAGACTATATTGAAAATGAACACAAACTCCTTGGGACAGCCCATTGGCTAAGAGTCTGCCTTCTCTGTAAAGATATGCACCTGTCACATCAGAAGTGATAGCGTTACAGCTGTACTGTCGTCCTTTCACGTATCCAGTCTTACAGGAACCAGGCCCCTTGCAAACTTTTCTTAATCAGTTCTTGAGAAGACTTGTTGGCTCTCTTCCTTTTTGAATGAATGAATTTAATATGCCGTTTGTCATGTTGAAAAACCAACCATAAAGAGTTATTAACCGTTAGACAAATGACCTCTTCCATTCTGATTGGTTAAGAACGTTGTCGTATCACCAACCACTGACAAGACAACTTTACATTTGTATCTCATTATGCATCTCATGGAGAGAACTCTGCATGGGACCAGGTCCCTGCATTTGTGAGCCACTGAAATAGACAGTCTCTATAATGACCCTCCTGGTCATTTCTGTGTCTTGACTTCTGTGTATCGTTTAGAGCGTTCCTGTAGCGACCCCAAGTCATTCATGACTTGATGGAACTGATAGTTTGGTCACTTGGTCGTTCGTTTTGTTTTGGTGCGAGTTTTTGTGTTTTGGAGCTTATGAACATTGAACGATAATTTTCGATTAAAAGTTCAAGAAGATGACATCATAATCCAATTATGATGATTCCATCAGCTCCGAAATGGTCATTTTAGGCTAGTAGCATGGTCGACATGACTCTCGAGGTTTTCAGAGTGAGTCGGTGCGATTAGGCGTTTTAACTTTAAGTTTAAGCCTAAGTTTGACTTTGGACAACATTTTGAGTAAACGCGCTGGGATGAGAATTCCGTCCGCGTGGTTAGCTCCGGATTGTCAAGTTTGGTCTAGATTGACCTTTCTTTTGTGTTTCGAGGTTTTTGATATTTTTTCTCAGCTTTTTTGTGGTTTTTGACTTAAAATGACATTTGGGTGTGGGACCCACTTTTTGTCAAGATGACCTCATATGGAAATTATAACTATGCCATTGAGTTCGGAATATCAAATTTGGTTTGTTTGCATATTCATTTGTGTATACCGTGTTCCAAACAAGTTCGGAGCATCACGTCAAAGGTTTTAATTTTGGATAAAATTTGCAGAAAATCTGCTATATAATGCAGATATATCAGCAAACATTCCCAAACCTTAAACCCTCATAACTCTCTCATTTCAAATACAAATTCAGTGATTCAAAAGTTCATCTTGTGAGGTTTTTTGCAAGGATTACATTGGTGAGCTCGGATAGTGATTTGGGGTCCCCGTTTGAGGTAATTTTTGGAAAATACTTGCTGCCACGACCCCTTTTTGTGAGCTTGATTTTGGAATTTTTGATACTTGCTTTCTCAGCCATTTTAGGTCCGATTTCAGTAATTCTTGAGGCTATCTTGAGTGGTTTTTGAGGAGAACGTCGTGGTGTTGTCGGACTTCTCTGTAGACCTCCATTTTCTGGTAAATATACTGATTCAACTGTTGTCCCATTTCTAGTTCTTGAGAAAATTTGGGTTTTGGTTGCATGTTGATATTGTGTTGTTCCCGAGCCCCAAATTGTGTCCCATTTTGGGACATGAGCTGGTGGAACTATTTAGGATGCACTTTTGGGGTTAATTCTGGAATTACTAGCGCGGGTTCCACTTTCCCTCTTTTGACCCCGAAATTGGTCTGTCTCCATTTGTTCTGATTTTGGTGTCTAAATGACCGTAATAACATGTGACACTATTTTTGATAGTGAGGCAGCGTTTTCAGACCGTTCGTAAAGGAAAAGTTCAGAAGAAGTGAGTTTGGAACGCGTGTGATCGGCCTACAGGTAGGCTATGGTTTACCTCTCTTAGATTGAGCTTGAGAGTGTGAATGTATGTTGATTAGTTGGGATTTAGGTTGGTAGTTATTAAATAATGTATAGGTGTTTAGAAATCATGTTTTCGGCCTATTTCGAAAATTATCGGGTAATTATGAGCATGCTTTGTGGTAATAATTGACCCTCCTGGCTATGTGAAGTGCTTGCATGCTTAATTACTGTTTATTTGAGGTATGTTGGGCCTTAGTTTAAATTTGACTAGGGCTTGCCTTAGAAATACATGATTCGGATCCGATAGGCCTTAGTTTTACCCCGACGTCGCTCGGCCGGCTTAGATCACTGTAGAATGGTGTAGCAGACTTGAGTCCGATAGTTTGGGCCTTAGCTAGGCGATACGCTTGCTCCGATGATAGTTATCCCTATTTACCAGATGTTACGGCTTCACGAGTTAAGTCGGCGACGCTAGTTCTGCTTCGCGATTTGAATTTGATTTTCCATTCGGTTCCAAGGATTTACATTGATTGGCTAAGAATGAACGGCGTTCAACGAACATTTATGAGCGTGGATCGATTAGGATTCTTTCAGCAGCTACATTGGCACCTTTATGGAGCATCCGCTTTAAGGTCCGGCCTCTATTGCCCAGATACTTATATAGAGCATCCGATTAGAGTTTCGGCCTCTATAGCCCAGATGCTTATATAGAGCTTCCGGTTAGAGTTCCGACCTCTATTTCCCAGATACTTATATAGAGCATCCGGTTAGAGTGCCGATCTCTATTGTCCAGATACCTATACATAGCATTCTGTTAAAGGTCCGGCCTCAGATACTTGATACTTGTGATTGGTTACTTGGGTACTTCTGGTGAGCATTCGGTTCGAGGTTCGGCCTCCGTACTGTCAAATTATACTAATTGGGGTTGAGGTTCTGGTTCGATGTTCTCCGTTCTTGGGTTCTTATATGCAATTCCAATTAATTATAGTTGTTCTGTGTACTCGTCGGGCTTATGGGGGTCTGTTCGGTTTTTTATTTAATTTGCGCATGAGTGTACCTTCTGGGCTTATGGGGTCCAGTTAGGTGTAGTTAGCTTATATATTACTTTAGTTAGTTCTTTCTACACTCGTGTGCATTCCATTGTTAGTTAGGTTTTCATTCTTGATTTCGGTTTGTGTTATTCCTTCTTTTCATATTGCCTTTAATTTTCTAGTTCAGTCGGCCTATGATGCCTAATGGGTACTTGTTGTTTTGGTACTTATGCTACGCTCTGCATCTTTTTCGTGATGCAGGTCCGAGCACCAGTGGCCAGCATTGATCCAGTTTGAAGTAGTTTGATCCGGAGACGGGGGTGAGCACATGGCGTTTTGTACTATTTCAGTCTCCATCTGTGTATATAGACTTGTCTTTTACCTTTCGAGACAGTCCAGTTCTGTGGTCCACTTTTGGAACTTGTACTTGTTTTGTTAGTACCTCTGTACGAGTGACTTCCAGGTTCTGAGAGTGATCTTTATTTGTATATATGTTATGGTTTACTTCCGCCTGTTTATATTGTTATCTTAAATTTTGCCTACTCTTGTTTAATTTCTGCCCTCAGGCCCATTACTTGTTTCGAGTTACGGGTTGGCTTACCTGCTGGTGGGTTATAGTAGGTATCATCATGACTCGAGGAATCGGGTCGTGACAAGTTGGTATCAGAGCCTCAGGTTCACCGGTCTCACTTGTACAGAGCTAACGTCTAGTAGAGTTTTGCGGATCGGTGCGGAGACGTTCGTAACTTATCTTCAGGAGGCTATAGAATGTCTTTAGGAAGATTTCCTCTTTTGTTTCAATTTCGTGCAACGTGTGTATTATTAGTTCTTGAAACTCTCACTTGTTTCACTCTTTCGCAGAATGGCTCGCACGCGAGGCGGTATGGCCGGGGGTGATGCACCCGGGCCTGCAGACAGAGCCCCAGCTTGGGGTAGACGCCGACCCTGAGTTGGAGGTAGAGCCACAACACCGGCCCGAGATAGGGAGGATGAGTCCCAGGCAGCATATGTACCACCACAACCAGTGGGGTCGGGATCAGCCCAGCCACCACCCACACAAGCTCCAGGTCCTGATCTTCATGCCCTGCTGACTCAGATATTAGCAGCAATTATTGAGTTGCGTCAGGCACTGGCACCATTCCCAGCTCCAGCTCCTGCTCTAGCGCCGCAGGGTAGCCTACTGCAGTGGCACCAGAGGTTCACCTGCCACCAGTTCATGTTACTGCCCCACCAGACTTAAAGGACAGAGAGATACCACTGCGCGAGCAGAAGATGCTCGGGGTATTCCAGAGGTTGGCACCGCCGATATTCTCAGGGGCGATTGGGGAAGATGCCCATGAGTTCCAGCTCATTCGCTAGGAGCAGCTATAGTCATTAGGCCTCTTGGAGTCGAGAGGAGCCGACTTTACCGCTCATCAGTTTTGTGGGCTTGCCAGGTAGTGGTGGCGCACGTATCGAGAGTCCAGGCCAGTTGGATCGCCTCCTATATCTTGGAGTGAGTTCTCAGAGGCTTTCTTGGCCCGGTTCGTGCCACGGAGCATTAGGGATAGGCTTTGTGACCAGTTCTCCAGATTGGAGCAAGGCCTTATGACCGTACGAGACGAGGTTCCATGAGTTGTCTCGACATGCTACCATGATCCTACCCACGGAGGAGGAGAGTGTTCATTGTTTTGTACGTGGGTTACGGTACCATCTGAGGGTCGACACAAAGCATTTGGTTTTGGCTGGCCGTTCATTTCTTGATATGGTCGACCATGCCCGATTCATGGAGCATATTCATCGCAAGGACCAAGGGGGAAGCTATAATAGGGCACGCTACCAGGGCAGCTACAGTGGGTCCCAGGCTAGAATGAGAGACTCCTATGATAGGCCCCGCCAGAGGTTCCAGCAGGGTCAGTCCAGTCGGCCTGTTCAGGCGGCATTACCTACTTCTCAGGGAGGCCAGCATCAGTAAGGTGGTTCTAGCACGGGCTAGAGTTCGAGGGTATCAGACTCCCTCCCTTCCTACCGCGGTCGGGTTACTTCAGGCCGTTCAACTTTGAGGTGTTTTGATTGCGGTGAGCTTTACCATTGGTCCAGAGTGTGCCCCCAGCGAGGGCGAGGGGCGATTGTACTAGCTCCCCTTACACCTAGACCAGTTTCAGCAGTGCCCCCTCTAGGTAGAGGTGGTGGTCAGGACCAGGATCATCGGGACAGCCGACAGGGTACCAGAGGCGGAGCCCGAGAAGGCAGGTTAGGTGGTAGATCAGATGCATCGGGCAGAGGTGCTCAGGGCCATTTCTATGCAGCCCCGACGAGGGCGGTGGCTGAGGCATCTGACGATGTCATCACAGGTACGCTTTTATTATTCCATCAACTTGCTAGAGTATTATTTGATCCCGGGTCCATATTCTCGTATGTATTTTTTTATTTTGCTCCCCGATTGGGTATGAGGTCTGAGTCTTTGGCAGAGCCAGTTCATGTTTCGACCCCGGTGGGTGAGTCCTTAGTAGTGGATCAGGTATTGCGATCTTGCTTAGTGACTATCCAGGGCTATGATACTAGAGTTGATCTTATTCTTCTAGATATGGTTGATTTTGATGTGATTCTGGGCATGGACTGGTTATCCCCCTACCATGCAGTCTGGGATTGCTACGCCAAAACTGTTTCTTTATCCATGCCTGGCATTCCCCCAGTGTTGTGTCAGGATGCTTATAGTCACACACCGACGGGGATCATCTCTTTTATGCGGGCTAGATGGTTGGTTGCTTCTGGGTGTTTAGCTTATTTGGCCTATGAGCGAGATATGAGTAGGGAGGGCCCTTCAGTTGACTCAATTCCTGTGGTTAGAGAGTTTGCAGATGTGTTCCCTACAGACCTACCTGGCTTACCCCAGAGCATGACATTGATTTTTCCATAGATTTGGAGCCCGACACCCGTTCTATTTCTATTCCGCCTTACCGGATGGCTCCTGCGGAGCTTAGTGTTCAGTTAGAGGATCTCTTAGGTAAGGGGTTCATCCGTCCAAGTGTGTCACCTTGGGGTGCTCCTGTTCTATTTGTGAAGAAGAAGGACGGGACTATGAGGATGTGCATTGACTACAGGCAGCTGAACAAGGTGGCGGTGAAGAACTGTTACCCCATGCCTCGTATTGATGATTTGTTTGATTAGCTTCAGGGTGCAGCCATGTTTTCTAAGATTGATTTGAGGTCCGGGTACCATCAGCTGAGGATTAGTGCAGTGGACATCCCTAAGACTGCATTTAAGACCCGTTATGGCCATTATGAGTTCTTGGTGATGTCTTTTGGGTTGACTAATGCCCCTGCTGCCTTTATGGATTTGATGACGCGTGTGTTCAGGCCTTTTCTTGATTCCTTCGTCATAGTCTTCATTGATGACATTTTGGTATACTCGCGAAGTAGGGATGATCATGAACAACATTTGATGGTTGTGCTCTAGACTTTGAGAGATCAGCGGCTTTATGCCAAGTTCTCAAAGTGCCAGTTTTGGTTATACTCTGTAGCGTTCTTAGAGCATGTTTTATCCAAGGAGGGCATTATGGTAGATCCGGCGAAGATTGAGGCTATTCATGATTGGGCTAGGCTCACCTCAGTTACTGAGATTCGGAGCTTCGTCGGACTAGTAGGCTAATACAGACGCTTTGTTGAGGGCTTTTCTACTATTGCAGCCCTGTTGACTCGATTGACTCATGTTGATGTTCCTTTTGTTTGGTCAGAGGAGTGTGAGGCGAGCTTTTTGAGGCTCAAAGAGTTATTGACAACCACTCCTATATTGACTCTTCCAGTTGAGGGTGAGGGATTCACGATTTATTGTGACGCATCCGGTGTTGGTTTGGGTTGTGTATTGATGCAACAGGGTTGGGTTATTTCTTATGCGTCGAGGCAGCTTAAGATTCATGAGCGCAACTACCCCACCCATGACTGGGAGTTAGCGGCGGTAGTTTTCACGCTTAAGATTTGAAGGCACTACTTGTATGGAGTTCGATGTGAGATCTATACCGATCATAGGAGTCTTTAGTACATCATGAGCCAAAGGGACCTTAATTCGAGGCAGAGTCGCTGGATTGATCTCCTGAAGGACTATAACCTCTCTATTCTCTATCATCCGGGCAAAGTGAATGTGGTAGCAGACGCCTTGAGTCGGAAGCCGATCAGTATGGGTAGTCTAGCCTTCTTATATGTTGAGGAGTGACCCTTAGCTTTGGACATTCAGTTCTTAGCTAATATCATGGTTCGATTGGATATCTCAGATTCTAGATGCGTCTTGGCATATATGGGAGTTCAGTCTTCGTTGCTTGATAGGATCCGTGGCTGCCAGTTTGAAGATGAGGCCTTGGTGGCCCTTAGAGATTGAGTGTTAGCGTGTGATGGTGGTCAGGCTACATTAGATATTGATGGAGTGTTGAGATTCGCCAGCCACATCTGTGTTCCAAGAGTTGGAGATTTGATACAGTTTATACTTTCTGAGGCCCATGAGTCTAGATACTCTATCCATCCGGGAAAAGTGAGTATGCATCATGATTTGAGGCAGAATTATTGGTGGAGTGGCATGAAGAGAGATATTGTTGACTTTGTTTCCCGTTGCTTGTGCTGCCAGCAGGTAAAGGCCGAGCATTTGAGGTCTAGTGGCAAGTTCCAGAGATTACCCATTCCGGAGTGGAAGTGGGAGCGTATCACTATGGACTTCATTGTGGGGTTGCCTCAGACTTCTAGAGGTGTTGACAGCATTTGGGTCATCGTGGATCGATTGACCAAGTCAACACACTTCCTTCCTGTTCATACTACTTTCAATGCCGAGAGGTTGGCTCGTATCTACATTAGGGAGGTGGTCCGTCTTCATGGCATGCCTGTTTCTATCATTTCAGACCGGGGTTCACAGTTCACTTCCAGCTTTTAGAGGGCTTTTCAGGAGGAGTTGGGCACCCGTGTCTACCTTAGAATAACTTTTCACCCACAGACGGATGGCCAGTCGGAGCGTACTATTTAGGTCCTTTAGGATATGTTGCGGGCATGTGCTATGGATTTTGGAGGTCTGTGGGACCAGTTCTTGCCTTTGGCGGAGTTTGCATACAACAACAGCTACCACTCTAGTATTCAGATGTCCCCATTCGAGGCCTTATATGGTAGGCATTGTCGCTCTCCAGTTGGTTGGTTTGAGTCTATAGAGCTTAGGCCGAGTGGTACAGATTTGCTTCAGGAGGCCCTGGATCAAGTGAGGGTGATTCAGGATAGGCTCAAGACGGCTCAGAGTAAACATCAGAGTAACGCGGATCACAAGTGTCGACCGTTGAGGTTTGCAATTGGTGATTCGGTATTCCTCCGTGTGTCTCCCATGAAGGGCGTGATGAGGTTTGGGAGGCGGGGCAAGCTTAGCCCCACATTGGGCCTTTTGAGATACTCCGGACAGTTGGGGAGGTTGCTTATGAGTTGGACCTACCTCCAACATTTTCAGCCATCCACCCGGTTTTCCATGTCTCAATGTTGCGGAAGTATGTTCCTGATGAGTCCCATGTGCTCCAGTATGATGCATTCGAGCTGGATGATCGTTTGACATTTGTAGAGGAGTCAGTCGCCATTCTAGCCAGAGATGTGAGGAGATTGCGCTTGAGAGCCATTCCTGTTGTTAAGGTCTACTGGAGGCATCGTCCAGTCGAGGAGGCTACCTGGGAGACTGAGCAAGCGATGCGAGAGTAGTTTCCTGGCTTGTTTGAGCCTTCAGGTACTTCTTGATCCTTTCTTTCGCGGACAAAAGTCCTTTTTAGTTGTGTATATTGTAATGACCCTCCTGGTCATTTTTGTGTCTTGACTTTTGTGTATCGTTTAGAGCGTTCCTGTAGCAACCCAAAGTCATTTATGACTTGCTGGGACTGACAGTTCGGTCACTTGGTCGTTCGTTTGGTTTTGGTGCGAGTTTTTGTGTTTTGGAGCTTATGAACCTTGAATGATCATTTTCGATCAAAAGTTCAAGAAGATGACATCGGAATCCAATTCTGACGATTCCATCAGCTCTGGAAGGGTCATATTAGGCTAGTAGCATAGTCGACATGACTCCCAAGGTTTTCAGTGTGAGTCAGTGCGTTTAGGCAATTTAACTTTAAGTTTAAGCCTAAGTTTGACTTTGGTCAACATTCTGAGTGAATGCACTCGGATGAGAATTCCGTTTGCGTGGTTAGCTCCGGAATGTCAAGTTTGGTCTAGATTGACCTTTCTTCTATGTCTCGAGGTTTCGATATTCCTTTTTTGAGCTCTTTTGTGGTTTTTGACTTAAAATGACATTTGGTTGTGGGACCCACTTTTTGTCAGGACGACCTCGTATGGAAATTCTGACTATGCCATTGTGTCTGGAATATCGAATTTGGTATGTTTTCATATTTCGTTTGTGTGCACGGGTTTCTGAACGGGTTCGGAGCACCCAATCGGAGGTTTTAATTTTGGAAAAAATTTGCAGAAAATTTGCTATATAATGCAGATATATCAGCAAATATTCCCAAACCTTAAACCCTCATAACTCTCTCATTTCAAGTCCAAATTCAGTGATTCAAAGCTTCATGTTGTGAGTTTTTTCGCAAGGAACGCATTGGTGAGCTCGGATAGTGATTTGGGGTCCTAGTTTGAGGTAATTTTCGAAAAATACCTGCTGCCACGATCCCTTTTTGTGAGCTTGATTTTGGAATTTTTGATACTTGCTTTCTCAGCCATTTTAGGTCCAATTTCAGTGATTCTTAAGGCTATCTTGAGTTGTTTTTCGAGGAGAACGTTGTGGTGTTGTCGGAATTCTCTGTAGACCTCCATTTTCTGGTAAATATACTGATTCAACTGTTGTCCCATTTCTAGTTCTTGAGAAAATTTGGGTTTTGGTTGCATATTGATATTGTGTTGTTCCCGAGCCCTGAATTGTGTCCCATTTTGGGACATGAGCTGGGGGAACTGGTTAGGACCCAGTGTTGGGATTAATTCTGGAATTACCAGCGCGAGTCCTACTTTCCCCGTTTTGACCCCGAAATCGGTCGGTCTCCATTTGTTCTGATTTTGGTGTCTAAATGACCGTAATAACATTGTGACTCTATTTTTTATAGTGGGGCAGCGTTTCGAGACTGTTCGGAAAGGGAAAGCTCCGAAGAAGTGATTTTGGAGCGCGTGTGATCGGCCTATAGGTAGGCTATGGTTTACCTCTCTTAGATTGAGCTTGAGAGTGTGAATGTATGTTGATTAGTTGGGATTTGGGTTGGTAGTTATTGAATCACGCATAGGTGTTTAGAAATCATGTTTTCGGCCTATTTCGAGAATTATCGGGTAATTGTGAGCATGCTTTGTGTTATTAATTGACCCTCCTGGCTATGTGAAGTGCTTGCATGCTTAATTACTATTTATTTGAAGTATGTTGGGCCTTAGTTTAGGTTTGACTAGGGCTTGCCTTAGAAATACATGATTCGGATCCG